>CM023203.3:22094010-22244328 GCA_004115045.4 Sinella curviseta | reverse complement strand
CCCGGTGGCACAGGAACAGCATCACCAGCCACTCCAGAGTTGCAGGTTCTGGTAGCGTGGTATGCATGTGGTTGATGTTAATGGCAGTTTTCCCAATTGTCGCGAAATTTGCAGCGGTCCAATGATAGGTCAAAGTGAGGAGTGGGTGACATCGGGGGTCAAACGTACACATGTATTCCAACAGACCACACATTTGGGCTTCCACAAAAAACCGTTTGTATGTCAGCAGACGAAAGTCAATGTTGCTGGGCTTGAACTTAATTTTCCATCCCATTTGGTTTGAGAAATCCTTCAGGATTTCCACAACCGCAAAATGCGGCTGGGCAGCGGCCATTTGAAAAACTTGCAAAATTCTGGTGTGGGCAAAATTGCAAAAAACAGGTGAAGTTGTCAGGATTCTCTGGCTGAGGTCTGGCATTGTACACGTAAAATAGGAGGTCGCTGTCCAAAGCGGGATTCCTGAGCTTCATGTACACATTTCTGAACATGACCACCTCTGCGGTTGGATCGTTCCTGAGGAACAGGGCCTTCAGTGAACGCGTCAACTCCAACGCCTTCTCGTACTCGTCATCTGGAATTGTAACGGATTTGCGGATGAGCCAAAACTGATGCTGGAGGGAGTCGCTTGGGGCGGACATTGAGGTGGCGAGATTGTGATGGAGGGAGGGTTTCAGGTCTCCAAAGTTTTCTGAGTCACTCCTCCTCAACTTTTCCACCGGATGATCTCTGGAGTCGTCGTCACTTATTTCTCTTGGTCGCTTTGCCGGTTTTCCAGCAACCTCAGAACTGGACAGTAATCCCAACTTCTTCAGGCAATGTTTGGCCGCTTTCTGCTTCGCTTCTGGAAAGGTTTTGGAAGCGGTCACGGCCGCCTTCGGGTTGTATCTCTTTCCGTTGATTGTGACGCTGCATAGATAATTGTTCCTTCCGGTCGGTTTCATGATGGTAAATTCGGGTCGTTCCCACTGTTGCTCCTCCGCATTTTCTATCAAACGGGCCACCCAGTTTCCGTTTTCTTCAGCAGCGGATTCGGTTGGAATGACCTCAGGAATTTGCTCATTTTCCTCTGCTTCAACGGCAGCCTCCAGCGATGGAGTTCCTTCGGGGTGTATCCTCTTGGAACCAGCATTCAATGGAACAAGGACATCTCCACCTCCCGACAATATTGCTCTCCCTGATAAGGTATATATATATGTATATCAACAAAGCACATCCAAGATTATCGGTAATTAGTTAACTGAGATTCTTCAAACTTAACATTTTCTCACATACATTCAAGCTCCAACAAATCCATCGCCCATCTCGCCTGAACTCTCTGATTGTCGACCAGAAACCCTTCCGAGACTTCCAGAGGACGGAGCAGCTCCATCAATTTCTTCCTAAAATATCATGATACAAAATTCCAATTACTAATAACAATTAAAAAGCCAATGACATAAATATGATAATATTAGTAACATACATACCCAAAGAACATTAAAGTTGTAATATTACCTGCTTTCAAACTGCACAAATCCGATGAACGGTTGGACCTCCCACCACACAAAATCAGTCACAAAAGTCCCTGGCTTCTTTGACAAATACCGGATAACCTTGTCAACACTTCCATCCTTCCCCCTTGTCAGTGGAAAGCTGGAATATGTGACCAGACATCACTTCCTCCCAATCCCCTTTCCCCACTCCTCCAAACACTCCTTTCTCGCCAAAACCTGATGTCCATCACTGGAGAAGTGCTGGAGCCAGTCAGTCTTTGAAAAATACTCTCCCTGGCACACTGAACAATATAACGCATATGAGGACGATATAGTCATTTTAATTGCACCACATTGATAACCCACTTAATATCCTTTAAACTTGAACTATATTAAAAAGTAAATGTTATTAACAATTTGTTGATCATGAAGGTAAGTAAACAGGAGGTTCAGTTCAGTCACGTGGATGAGATGTGTGTTGTTTTTGTGAAACATGTGGTCTTGTTGTGTACGCGGACCAAGATCTTCAGAAATACGGGGTGAGGGGACACGCTCGAGTTCCAATCCTTTGTTGCTTTCTCTGGCAAATGCGTCGCGTTCAACATTTTGTCTGCATTTTGTTCAGCAAATCAATTTCATCGTATTGATAAATAAGTTAGAAAAATTTTGAAATAAGAAATCATAATTTTCTAGCCAAGGTTGCCACAAATCGTATATAGCAAAGGTGAAGGGAAGGTCAACCAAATATACCATTACTTCCTATGTTACTCATATATGCAATGTATGTGTGTTCTTTTTAGTACCTCTTAATTACCGGTTTGGATAGGTCTGCTTGAACAGCATTTTAGGGAAATGGTCTTGCGAATCATTTTTGTAAATGTCATGATATTTAAGTCTATAATACGGGACATTAGTTAATACTTAATGTTTGATTCCTTTTTTTTGAAGCTACATATATGTAAGCAAGTTACGAATACTTTTACTCTGACTAATGCTTTACACAAATAATTTCCTATTGCCCTTCAAAGTGGATGTTAGCTTCCTTATAACTACCCATTGGCCATGAGTATAAATATTGGTTTTGATGGTAGAACTTGTCTAACGTACCGATACATATTGCACACAAAATATGAAATAATTTCTGATTTATTCCGCACGACAAACTGTATACATTTTACTTTGCTGCTTCTTTCAATTTTTACCATGCCACCCTTCTGTAATCCGTAAATTCGGACATTCCGTAAAACAATCATGAACAATTTTCGTGAAGATCCGTGGTTGACACCGCTCCTATTAAAATCCTGCAAAGCATACCATATGACCCAAGGACGCCTTCCGGGCTTCTCCTTCCAAATGTGTGTCAACTCTAACGGAATGCCGTATTTCTGTTCCGTAACAAACCGCTGGACAATCCTGGTACCTGAATTCTACTGGCTGTATTGCGTCGTGTTACTCGGCAGTGCCACCTACAAGAAATTGTTGAGCTCTTCCCGACTACCGTCCGGCTTCGAAATTTTTGGCATGGCTCTCGTATTCCTTGTAATGACCGGAATGGTCATGCTATTTGTGACAAGACTGGAAGCATTCTGGTGTGGAAACTCATTTCCCACTGGAGTCAATACGCTTATGGGAGTTTATCGCACTGGAAAACCTAAAATCCGAAATATCCGCCCAACACAAGATATTATCGGCCTCATTGTGCTCAGCTACATATTCGCCATAAACGCTTGCCAACTGTGGGCCCCGTTTATTCTATGGCTTCTGAAGCTGGACCCCTTCATGTTTGCAATATCGCGTTTATTTGGAAGGGAGATGGAAGCCGTTGAGCCGGTTAGGTATGCAACGTTGGTCAAAATGATGGTCTGTGTCATTTACGGAAGTCACGACCTAAGCGTCATGATTTTTCTTGCATGTAACTTGTTTCTGTCCCTCAAAGCGCATCTTGATGTACTTATTCGGAAGTTGAAATTTGGGATCACCGGAGCACACAACAAGTTAAACAAGAGGCTCGTGCTGGAATACTACGTCCAACTGAGAATTGTGTACAATCAGTTTGCAGAATGCGTGAGTGGCATCGCGCTGGCGATGATCGTGTTCAGTCAGATATTTCTGACGACGTGTCTGTGGATATCCGTGAACTGTGTTAAAATATTACCTTTGTTTTTCATTGCTTTGACGTTTCTCGGCTTCTTAATTGGTTTGGGAATAGTGCTGAGTATAATTCTGTTAGTGACTCGTGCGAGGCTCATGAGCTGTGACCTGATACAGTTGGCGATTAAGCAATATTGTCAGCCTATGTATCGGTTGAGGAGAGACGGAGAGGACAGGGTGATTGGGCGGTACTTCATTAGAGTTTGGTGGGCGCAGCGGCCTCTGCGCGTTTACTGCGGCAACATGTTTGCGTTCAGTAAACATGCGACAATGGTTTATTTGAGCGTGCTGCTGACGAACATGGCAAATGCCTTGTTGCTTATCAACGTATAAGGCATTCTATTCTATATATTATATATTGGTACATGCAGCTCTTAATTAATATTTGAGCTCTTCCAATTTGGTTCCAGAGAAAATACGTTGTGATTCATTTCATAAACGTCATTACATTTGAATACATAGTCGCAAGCATTAGTTAGAAACTCGATGCAACTTGGGTAAGTAAATTACAAAGTGGTTTGACTGATTACTGCTTGAAACATTCAATTTCCGCCTGCCCTTCATACCACATATTAGCTTCCTTATAACTAACTACCTATTAGCCCTGAGTTCCCAAATTAGTTTTTGATAGTACACCAAGCGTATTTTAACCATTTGGAAGCAACTAGTTGAAACCACATTTTGCAAAAAAAATACAAATTTTAGGTCCGAGTTTGGACCATTGTATTTCACCATTTGAGATCATGGATAACTTCCGCGAAGACCCGTGGCTAACCCATCTCCTCCTAAAATCCTGCAAAATTTACCAGGTCACATATGGCAAACTACCCGGCTTCTCCTTTCATTTGTCGGTTAGATCGGACGGAATGCCCTTTTTCTGTTCCATAACAAATCGCTGGGCAGTACTCATTCCAAACATTTACTGGCTTTATGTCGTCCTGATAATGGGGAGTGCGACGTACAAGAAACTGCTCAACTCCTCCCGGCTACCCTCTGGTTTCGACATTCTAGGCATGTCCATCAACTTTATGGTCATGGCGGGTATTCTCATGTTGTTTCTGACCCGACTCGAAGTATTCAAGTGCGGGAATGCCCTTCCCCAGGGAATCAACCGTCTCATTGGAACTCATAGAAGTCACCAGTCCGTCGGCATCCGGAAAGTTCCGCCACTCCAAGACATAATCGGTCTTCTTTTGATTAATTATATGGCCGCCCTAATAATGTGTAATCTTTCCACTCCAATTATTCTGTACTGCGTCAACCTCGACCCATTTCTATTTGCCCTTTCCCAGCTATTCGGAACTGATTTAAAGGACAGATTGACTGTTAGATACGGCACGCTAGTCAAAACGGTAGTCGCTGTGATTTACGGAAGTCACGATTTTAGTGTAATGGTTCTCTTGATGGTCAATCTGTATCTTTCAATTAAATCGCATCTCCAAACGCTTATCAGGAAACTCAAGTGGAATAGCCGTGCGGTCGGCGCTAGACTCACACGGAATCTTGTGCTTGCTTATTACGTTCAAATGCGAATCATTTATAATCAGTTTGGGGAGTGTGTGAGTTCCATCACGTTGACAATGGTGATATTTAGCCAAATATTTCTGACGACGTGTTTGTGGCTATCCGTCAATTGCTTCAAGCTTTTGCCCATAATTCTTATTATGTTTGCAGTCGTTGCATTTGTGGTTGGGTTGGGAATAACCGTGTTTTTGATTCACTTGGTTACGCTGGCAAGAATATTGAGCTACGATTTGGTAATTCATGCAGTAGGGGAACATTACGAAAGGGGATTTCAATTGAGGAGGGATGGAGAGAATGGGATATTGGGAAAGGCGGCTGTTAGAGTTTGGTGGGCACAGCGGCCACTCCGGATTTTCTGTGGTCATCTCTTCGCATTTAGTAGACAGGCAATTGTGACTTATTTGAGTGTGCTGCTGACAAATATGGCGAATGCGTTGTTACTTATCAATGTATAAGGTTTAGGTATGATGTTTCATGAATACTAAAAACAACACATAATATCTAAAATTTCTGAGCCATACATTTAACTTATGTTGGTCAAGGCAATAATTAGGGACAAATGAAAAGGGCAAATAGGAATGGATATAATGAATGTCATTCAAGCGTACCTACATATCTAGGCCATATGTGCATCGCTAAATTACTGCATGCATTCTAGTTGAGTTGCAATTTTGTATGACATTCTGGGGTAAATGTATTTCCCGGAGTCATAAAATCATTGTCATTGATAGGCAGCAAGTGTGCTTATAATTTGAAATTTTGAGTACACATTATGGATCATTAGTCATAATAAATCTAATTTTATACATACTTCCTCTTAAAGTATATACCTACGTCATTTATTGGCTCCATTTCATCAAAGCCATCGTACAGCAACAAGTCGACGTTTAGTTTGTTTTGAGGATGCTACAATAGTTTGGTCTCGGCTGTCCTGGATTCTATGTAAAATTACAAACGTTAACATTATCACAAAATTAAAAATTTCAATCCTTATCATATTTACTTTCCTATTCCAGAGCATGAATCACTTTACAGGAGATCCATGGATAACGCCTCTACTGCTAAAATCTAACAAAATATTCAACCACACATTCGGGAGATTTCCCCATTTTTCATCTCAGGTATCACTTGTGCCCAATGGAGCACCGTGTTTACATGAAACCCGTTAAAAGCAGTTGTACACCAGCCCTTGTACCGATATACTGCATTTACTGCAATCGCACTGTTTCAAACGCTTTTGCATGCGTGCAGAATGCCGTCTGGTTCCAAAATTCTTAACATGGAAATCTTTCTCTTCTTTTCTGACGGGAACAGTAACGGTGTTTAAGGGAAGGTTGGCAGCCTACAAGTGCGAGAATTCATTTCCAATGGGAGTAAACACTCGCGGGCGATTGCCGACAAGAACCATTAGTCCGAAACGTTCGTGGCCAGATACTACATGATTGTCATAAACCAAATTTGCATTCCCAGTCCATTCCTCATGTGCTATGAAACATTAACCCATTTATGTGCGCCATCTCCCAAGTGTTTGGAAGCGATGTGGCAAAATGTTTGCTAATTCACTCTAGTAAAAATTGTAATTTCCGTCATTTATGGATGTTACGAGTTCATAAAGCAGAGTTAATGCACATCTCCACACGCTTATTTCGAAACTTAAATTGGATGGCAGATTAGTTCAGAACAGGAATGTTATATTAGAATACTACGTGCAAATACGAATTTTGTACAATCGTATTGAAGACTGCATGAGTGGGATTTCTTTTGTGCTTGTAATATAATGTCGAGTCATATCTTCCATACGATCAATTTGTGGATTACCGTGAACTGTTTTGAGATTTTGCCCATTTTCATGAAACTCTGTGCTTTCTTCTGCATTATTGTTGGACTGTCTACTTTACTTGGTTACCCACACCAGATCACAATGCTGCGACTTAATTCAGTTTGTCATTACGAAGCATTATCAGAGTGGGTTTAGTCTGAGGAGACGCGGATTAAATAGAGTGATGGGGCGGGTTTTGATTCGAGCTTGGTGCGCGCAACGGCCACTTTCAATAAATTGTGGTAATCATTTTGCGTTCAGTAAATCTGCCATAATTAATTACGTGAGCGTGCTACTTACAAATATGTCAAATACACTGTTGCTTTTAATTGTATTGATTATGGCATGCTGCTCGTGTTACGGTTTACATGGAAGGATAAATCGGGGTATTCTGAGACACGCTGAAAGTTGTTGCTTGTTTCACTTGCTCTGATTGATTTCTTGTCCAATTTAACAAATTGAAAGCTGACCATCAAAACACGGGCTCGTCAGGGTCACTGGATTTGCGATTTGTAAAAATTAAACTACATATGTGAACTATGGCCAATAACTGAGGGGCCAGCAATGAGCAGCATAATTGTTTTTATAGTACAAATAGTAATAAATAATAATTTGAAAGGTTTTGTCGCCCATTTCGGAAAGAAATGCAATTATCAAATTTTTCACTCGAATTCAAACAGTAATTTCGTTCATTTACGGATGTCACGATCTCGCTGTCATGATCTTTCTCCAAGTAAATTTGCACCTTTGTCTTATGGCGCATCATGGAGCTCTTGTCCGGAAACTGAAATGGAATTGTGGTGGATTTCGGTACAGAGTTACCAGAAGTCTTGTGCTGTCATATTACGTGCAATTAAGAATCCTGTACAATCAATTTGGTGAATGCATATGTGGAATAACCCTGTCCATGATAGTTGCTAGTCAAATACTCATCACCATATTTCTATGGATCTCTGTAAACTGCTTTAAGATTTTGCCGATTGCAGTAAGTCTCGTGAGCATTGTGTGTTTCTTGAATGGATTAGCAGTGGGGCTGATGTTAGTTGAGATGTTCACTTTGACCAGAATTCAAAGTTGCGATTTAATTAGGCTTGCAATTAAAGAATGCTATGGATGGGGTTTCAGGTTGAGAAGATGTGGAGAAAATAGAGCCATGGGAAAGGTATTGGTTCGGATTTGGTGGGCACAGAGGCCTCTTCGGATTAACTGCGGTCATCTCTTTGCGTTTAGTAGACGAGCCATCATGAATTATTTGAGTGTGCTGCTGACCAACATGGCAAATGCATTGTTGCTTATCAATGTGTAAGAAACCGTAGCAACAAAATATGACATCCGTAGCAACGGATTTTCATGATATCTATCCTGTTGTGAGGGAAACGGGGAATTAAGAGACCACCTCAATTTTACAAATTCAACATTTTCGAATTACCATATCATATTCTATCATAATTTATCATATACAGTTGACGTGTGTATTTATGTGTATTTATAGACGAAATAGTCAACTTTTGTTCACGTGCCCAGAGTCCAGCGCACGGTGGGAAATTTCCATGTTCTCTTTCGTTCTGATTGGCAATGTCAAAGTCCCTGTCTGTCAGCCATTAATTTTAGATTAAAAAATTACGTATATTTTAAATATAAATGAGTTGTTATGCGAATCATGTCAGCCATAGACTGCGGAGCAGAAATGACAGCTCCGTCAAATGTTATAGGTACCCTGAATAAAATATAAAATAAACTTGAATCGCTTATAGGTATATAATCCTTTTTACATAATTAATCAGAATTCGCTTGTAATTAATACAGGTAACGTTAATATATCTTCTGTGCTCCAAAGAACAGTTGTTTTGTAACGCTGATTCGAAAACCGACACCAGTTTTCTCTCCGAAAAATAACAATGGATAGCTTAACTAACCCAATGTTCTCCTTCTTTTCCAAAATTTCTGCATTTCCCTTCGAAATTGACTGGAAATCTCACGATCTGGGAGGCATTTTACTCCATTTCGACCAGCACTCCACAAAATTCCTACTCTGGCGGTGCAGTCAACTCTACGCTGTCATTCTGTTCCTTCATCAACTTACTTCCATGCAACGCGAATGGGAAAATTACGTTAAAAATAAATCCTTGGAACTGCTCGTGCTTCACACTCTCTGGACATTGGTAACAGTTGCTTGCATATTCTGCTTTCATTTGACAATTTTCCTCCATCACGACCACTTCCCGGGACTACAACGGCAAACATTAACGCTGGCAGAAAATACCATAAACTCTTGTCGGGGAACTTGCCATTTTCTACCAGCCCGAAATCTCTTTTTCAGATGCAAGTCGTTACGAAATTTTGTCTTTACCCAACTGGCGATTAACATAATCGGAACGACAATATTCTCAGCGGCTGTAGTTGCATATTTTCATAAGGGACCATGGTTCCTGTGGAATCTGTTTTTACGAAATAACTTCTGGAAAGTGACTAATGAACCATTATGGGCGGTTGCCATGGAGACTATCATGGAAATGGTAACGGAACTGCTGCAATGGGGCGCACTGACGATAATACTGTATGTGATCGTAACAAATCTTCAGACCATTTGGGCCATTCATCGTGTCCTCAGAAACAAAATAGAGAGCTCTATCAACTTGAAAGATATTCACGGGTTTCTCGTAACATACAACGCCACTCGTCTACTCAACATATTATTCAACTCCGTATTCCAGTCCAGTTTTGTCCCATCATTCATTCTAACTTTCCAAGGTGCCATTATTAGCTGCATTCTCGTATTCTTCAAAACATTTGATTCCGGATACATAAGAATCACTGGATTTGCTTTGTTTCTCCATACTGCCCTACTGGTCATCTTGCTCGCGGTGTTACAAGCGCTATCGCTGATTCATTCCAGTAGTTCACGAGCAAAGCCGCTGATTGAGAGAAAATATGGCATTGTGGGAGGTGGAATGGCATCACGTCGACTTTGCAGAATGATTTGTCCGCTTTTTCGGCAGTATGGGACGCAGGTGGCTGGACTTTTTATGGTAAAGCAGGATGCGCCCATGTGCGTTTTGAACGTTCTGGCTGACATGGCGACAACTGTTTTGCTATCCGTCCGTTTGTAATGGCAATTGCTGTGAAGTAAATTATAGCACATCAGACTGATTATATAATTGTGTCGCATACGATATCAATTTACAAAAACAGGTGGACGTAATAGGCAACAGTCCCAAGTTCAATAGACTGTCAATGTCAGACAGCCCGTTGTAACAATATGTTGCTAAATGTTTAATTACTTTATTCGAGTATGTCACTTAATTATCGTACACCTTGCTACATTGTACAGCAAGTTTGGAAACCACATTATATATGTATGAAAAACGAATAATATAGAAGCGGCGGGGGTTATTGTTAAAAAATAAAAACATAATAAATATATTTTGGATGGATGTACTTTTTATGTATTTACCTATTACACATATAAGTGGCTGTTATAACGATACGTCTAATTCTTTCCATCATTCATTGGTAACTATTACCTATCACTTGAAGGCTTAATAAAGCAATACTACCGAGATAAACGTCCATCCATCACAAACCGTTCTGTTCCATTGGTACATGTCACCTACATTCGCTTCGCCCATTCATTTTGTGCATGCATTCTTTCCCCAATTCATCCGAGTTGCTACCAAGGCCAAAGAAGCTCATCTGCTCATATACTATCCTGATGTAGAGCAAACACGCTGCTTTATTGGTAACTGGCTATATGGTTCCAAGTTCCAAACACATATCTCAACATGTTTGCAAAATCAGTCAAGCGTATGGTCCATATAGCTAGAAATTTTGCATATCATTTGCTATCATCATAAGGCCTTGTGGCTGGTCATATGTATTACATGGTTTTAGGTAGGTAATAAGTTACTTATAGGTGAAAATACATGGTACGCCATTGACCTTGAAAATGTTTTCGTTTCATCTCTTCTCCTCACTCTCTTGTATTTACACGCTGTTGTATTGTATGTATGATTGGCATTTCAACATTGATATTAGTATTTCCAGTTGTGTTGTGCGTGACAGGAGCGTTACTTGTTCTTCTAGAATTTGTTTTTGAAAACCTAATCAAATGTAATAAATCATGGCGTTATTAAGCCTATTCCTGTGGGGTATATTGGCACTCATCATCTACTTTGTTCTTAAAACCGCCTACAAACTTCGCCAGCATGCAGCCTACTTCAAAAATATAGGCGTCCCCTATCTAGGTGCAGGTCTCCGTCGTACCGCCCAATTTTTCACTGGCTCCGCCAACATTATAAAAATGGAAGAGGAAGTTTACCAGGAGGCCCTCGCCACCAAATCCCCTGTGATATATGGGGTATTCTCAGAAAGAGCGAATGCTCAACTCATTCTCATGCCGTGCGGTGAGAGCCTCTTCTTGAGCTCATCACGCACAACTGATTCTTGTTCTCCTCTTGCCTACCACCTTACTTTTGTATACATACCATTCTGTAGTTAATAAAGTTCATAATAATTAAAGTTAACTACTTTGTCTCTTCATTTTAATGTTAGTGCGAGCCAAAGCATAACATCACATGGTGGCAGCGGTAAAAGAACAATTTTAAACCAGTTTTGCTGTTAGATTTTGAAAACTGACCAACCCAGACCCGTTACGATTACGTTCACCTAGACGTTCAGTGATCCAACATCTCAACATGTCCGCAAACGATAGTTTTCCACCACCTGAGAAGTTTTTTTTTGACGCCAGGGAGTGGCCTTCATGGATTAAACGGTTTGACGCCTTCAGAACTCTTAGTTTGTTGAAGGACAAAGATCAGGAATATCAAGTGACTGCACTCGTCTACATCATGGGAGAGAAAGCTGACGAAATTCTCTCCTCCTTCTCTCTTTCGTCAGCTGACGCCAAATCTTTTGAAAAAGTGAAAGCCGCCTTCAACAACTATTTTATCGGCAAGCGCAATGTCGTTTACGAACGGGCCTGTTTCGGTCTCCGCAATCAAGAAGAAGGAGAAACGATAGATTCCTTTGTCACTGCGCTTCACAAACTCTCCGAGCACTGTGAATATGGAGCGCTCCGTGAGGACCTCGTTCGTGACAGAATAGTGCTTGGAGTCCAGGATAAGAAACTCAGTGAGAAGTTAATGTTGGTGGATAAACTGGACCTCGCCAAGGCAGTGGAAGCATCCAAGCAGTGGGAGGCAGTCAAACGACAGCAAGGTGACCTCCAAGGGAGTATGAAAAAGAACCTGGATTCTCTTGACCAGAAAACAAGAAACCAGACCTCATCATCAACCAAGAAAGATTCTGACAAAGAGCCGTCATCATCCACCTCCTCCCGATCAAGGAAACCAACGAAGTCAGGACTATGCAAATTTTGCGGAAACGAGCACGAATTTTTAAAATCTAAATGTCCTGCATTTGGAAAAGAATGCAGTAACTGCAGTGAACCAAATCATTATTCAAGATGTTGTCCGCACAAGAGCTCTCATTCAAAATCGGAGAAGACCGGAAGCGCCAATCGTGTCCAGTGCTCAGATGATACCTTCACCGTGGGCTCAATTAACAACTCAAGATGTGCAGATGGTACTTCACGTGCCCAACGATGGACTGAAGCTATTGCCGTGGATGGTCATCCAATCGACTTCAAACTCGATCCAGGAGCCGACGTTACCAGTGTGCCGTACCATGTTTTTCGGAAAATTTGGAGACACCGCCGGATTTTCGAAACAAGATTCAGATTAGAAGGTCCTGATGAGACTACCTTACATGTCATGGGCACCATAAAAGCTCATCTCCAATACAAGGAAATCAAAATGGACGAGGATATATACATTGTGAAGGGTCTCAAGCGCCCATTACTGGGTCTCCGAGCGTGTGAGGAGCTCCAACTAGTAAAACGTATTAATTATTTGGGTACAGCCGAAACTACCCAAGTTCGCCCAACTGAGGAATATCCAGAACTTTTCAGCGGTCTCGGTAAGCTAGACACCGAGTACACCATTAAGCTGCGCCCAGACGCTCGACCTTTTGCCATGTTTACTCCTCGTCGTATTCCAATTCCATTAACGAAAATTGTCAAGGAGAAGTTGGAGGCAATGGTGAAGGAGGGAATTATTGAAGCTGTTGATGTGCCCACCGAGTGGTGTGCTCCATTAGTAACAACTCCAAAACCAAACGGAGACATTAGACTCTGTGTGGACTTAACTGCGCTCAACAGATCTGTGGAAAGAGAATACCATCCAATGCCTGTAGTTGAACACACTCTGGGTCAACTAGCTGGCGCCAAAATATTCTCCAAATTGGATGCCAATTCGGGTTTTTATCAAATTCCACTAGCTGAAGATAGTCGGAGTTTCACTACATTCATCACCCCGTTCGGGCGCTTCAGATTCAACCGACTTCCATTTGGCATAACATCAGCACCAGAGCATTTCCAGAAGCGGATGATGGAGATTCTTAAGGATATGCCCGGTGTGGTTATTCATATTGACGACATTCTTATCTTCGGCTCATCAGACGAAGAACATGATCAAAGATTACGCTCAGTGCTACAGCGACTACGGGATGCCGGGGTCACGCTCAATAAGGAGAAATGTCAATTTGGAATTCAAGCGGTGCAGTTCCTTGGGCATATCATTGACAAAGACGGCGTTCGTCCAGATCCAAGTAAAGTGGAGGCTATTGCTAATATGGCTCCACCCACTGACGTTACCGGAGTTAAACGATTTCTGGGAATGACCAATTTCTTAGGGCGTTTTATACCTCACCTTGCAAGTTTAAGCAAACCACTTTATGAGCTTACTAAGCGTCAACACCAGTTTCTCTGGAGCCCACCACAGCAGCAAGCGTTTGAAAATATCAAAGAACTCCTAACTACGGCTCCTGTCCTTGCTCTGTACGACCCTAACAAGCATACGGTCGTTTCGTCGGACGCTTCCTCGTACGGGCTCGGAACAGCATTGCTCCAGAGACAGGAAGATGGCACCATGAAGCCGGTTGCGTATGCCTCCAGAAGCCTTTCAGATGCGGAACGGCGGTATGCCCAAATTGAGAAGGAATGTCTTGGAATAGTCTGGGCTTGTGAGAGATTCAGGGATTTCTTGATGGGACTACACTTCCAGATTGAGACTGACCACAAGCCTCTTCTCCAAATTTTAACTGTTAAATGCGTGGATGATCTCTCCCCACGACTCCAACGATTTCGGATTAGGATGATGCGCTATTCCTTCGACATTAGCTATGTACCAGGCAAGGAGTTGGTGACCGCTGACGCACTGAGTCGGACTCCACATGACAAGCATGAGGACAAGGAATTCCAGGAGGAAGTTTCTGCGTACGTCTGTCACGTTGTTTCCCATTTGCCAGCTTCTGACGAAAAGCTCGGTCAGATTTGGAGTGCTCAACATGAAGACTCAACACTCTCCACCGTGATCGAATACTGTCAATCTGAGTGGCCCTCACAATTGCCTGGTAACCCTCAACTAAAACCATATTTTCACGTTCGAGACGAACTGTCTGTGCATAACGGAATATTGCTGAGAAACTCCCGGCTCGTCATCCCGAAGAAGCTACAAGCTGAAATTCTTGGGAGGATTCATGAGGGACACCTTGGAATTGTAAAGTGCCGAGCTCGAGCCCGTGAGTCATGCTGGTGGCCTGGTATTAGCGAAGAAATTGCTGAAATTGTGAGGAGGTGTCCGGTCTGTGTCCAAGAAAGGAAGGAACCTCTCATACCAATGGAGTTTCCGTCACGCCCATGGCAACGCTTGGGTATGGATTTATTTAAAACCCAGGGAAAGTGGTTCATCCTCGTTGTGGATTACTACTCTCGTTTTCCAGAAGTAGCTGAGCTCAAGTCCATGTCGTCATCAGCAGTCATCAATGTATTGAAAATCTTCTTCTCACGTCATGGTGTCCCGGAAGAAGTTATCTCTGACAATGGACCTCAGTTCCATCCTGTACTGGGATCACCATTCCAAGAGTTCGCCAAGGATTACGGGTTTATACACCGTACCTCTAGTCCAAGATATCCACAGGCTAACGGCTTCGTTGAAAACGGAGTGAAAATTATGAAGAACTTGCTGCAGAAAAATAATGACTGGTACAAAGCCATTTTGGAGTACCGCGCTACTCCACTCTCGAACGGATACAGCCCAGCTGAGCTTCTCATGGGTCGTCGCATCAGAACGACTCTGCCAATGACTTCAAGTCGTTTCATTCCACAAGAGGTAGACAGATCCAGTCTCATGTCGAAGGAGGAGTGCAGGCGCGGTCAGCAGAAAATGTATTATGACCGTCGCCACGGAGTAAGAACTAAGGATGACCTTAGCGTGGGACAAGCCGTTTGGATAAAGGATCTTCGTATTTGGGGGAAAATCGCCGGTGCAGCTGGGACCCCTCGCTCATATATCGTACAGACGGAACGTGGAGATTTTCGTAGGAACTCGGGACATCTGATACGTGGCTATCCTCCATCTCCATCCTTCTCAGATGAATTGGAACCAGATTTCGACAATGAAGATGCAGCTGATGATGAAGAATCCCCAAATTCTCCCCAGCAGAATGTAACCAGAACTCGGTCAGGACGACAGATCAGGCCCCCACGACGATTAATTCAAGAAATTTAAGATTATCAAAACACCAGTTTAATTTTATAATTTATTTGAATATTATAATTAATTCATTATACAAATTCATTAATTATCTTTGAAAGGGGGATGTGATATATGGGGTATTCTCAGAAAGAGCGAATGCTCAACTCATTCTCATGCCGTGCGGTGAGAGCCTCTTCTTGAGCTCATCACGCACAACTGATTCTTGTTCTCCTCTTGCCTACCACCTTACTTTTGTATACATACCATTCTGTAGTTAATAAAGTTCATAATAATTAAAGTTAACTACTTTGTCTCTTCATTTTAATGTTAGTGCGAGCCAAAGCATAACATCACAGTCGGCTTCTCCGACATTGTCGGCTCCCGTAACCTCTACATCCTCGATCTCGACCTTGTCAAGAATATCTACGTCAAGGACTTTGACCACTTTATAAACCGGCGGCCCATCGGTTCTCCTCAAACCACCAAGCACTTCAGCAAAATGCTCTTTTTCATGGAGGGCGACCCCTGGAAAGGTCTCCGGGCAAAACTGAGCCCCTGCTTCACCACCAGCAAGATTCGCAAAATGTTCCAAATATTCCGAAAATCCAGCGAGCGGACTGAGGTATACATCAAATCCCAAATCGAGCCTAGCATGTCATCACTCGACCTGGACGTGACCCAAATATTCCCAAAGTTCACCATGGATGTGATTGCAAGCTGCGCTATGGGCGTGGACAGCAAATGCTGGGACGTTCCTCCGGACCAAAAGTCGACATTTGAGAAAATGGGCGCCAAACTTCAATTTAATTTCGTGGTCCTCATAAAAATTGTGGTTGCCATGGTCGCCCCAAAAGTGTTGGAACTTTTGGGGCTGGACGTTATGGACTATGAGGCATCTCAATACTTCAGCAGCGTCATTAAAGACGTTATCAAAAGGAGAAGGCAGACTGGAGAAAGGCAGGATGACTTTCTCCAGTTGATGCTGGACGCGCAGGCTGGACTTTTGAAGGCGGATGAGGAAGCCAGCCATGTCATGAATGGATCGGATGAAGGGACGATGGGAGCCACGCAACAGGAAAAGGTGAAATTTGACGATGATGATGTTGTCGCCAATGCGATGCTGTTCATACTTGGCGGATTCGATACGATACAGAGCGTCCTGATATTTGCAATCTACAGCTTGACGTTGGAACCGGAAGTGCAGCGAAAGTTGTACGAAGAAGTGACCAGTGTCAAGGATGCGCATGGGGGCGAGCTGACGTACGAAGGGATTTTGGAGATGAGCTACCTGGACATGGTTATACACGGTGAGTTGATAGTATTTAAAGCATGGAAGAAGACAGTTAGTTAATTTTTATAATTATCTGATTTTTATTTTTAGAGACGATGAGGATGTATCCGCCCATTGTGAAAATGGAACGGGTGTGCACCCGAGATTACATTTTACCAGGATCAAATAATGGCGTGCTTAAGAAGGACATTGTTGTCTCCATCCCCACGCATGGATTTCATCGCGATCCCCGTATTTTCCCGGAGCCGGAGAAATTTATCCCAGAGAGATTTTCCCCGGAGGGGAAAGCGAGTAGACACCCTTACGCTTTTATGCCTTTTGGCCATGGACCTCGCAATTGCATTGTAAGTCTACTCATTGTTAAAATTTGTAAATAATTTCTTGGAATTATTTAGTAGTTAAAAATTTGATTCCACACAGGCCACGCGATTTGCACTTATTGAAGTGAAAGCTGCGATAGCCCAGCTTGTGGGAGCGTTTCAGTTTACCCCGTGCGCCCGCACCCAGATTCCGGTCGAGTTTGACAACACGGATGGGCTCAGGCCAAAAGGGAGCCTCTGGATTAATGTGACACCAAGGTCATCAGACGCGGAAATCACCAAAAAATACGATTAAATTTGCGAAACTATTTATTCTGGCACGTTTATTAAATTGTTTATAGTTAAAATATTAATAATATACTAAATAAATAAATTTAAATTAAATTAACAGTTTAAAAGTTCTACAGTTAGCTAGTTAGCTTCTCAACACGACCAGCCCGGTGACAAAGTAGACAACGCCTTGGAGAGCCGTTAGGCCCTGTAATTAAAAGATAACAACACATAAGAAAATGTACATATATTTTTCTTAAATCTAGTTTAGTATATATTAATAAAATGTATGTGGAAACGAACCCCTGCGACTAGCTTTTCCGTTCTCCGAAAATTAAATTGTTTCCCGTCGATAAGCTGGACAAGGCCATTGTTGTTTATCTGCTCAGTTGAAACGACGTATGATGCCGCTGCGGCGATAAGAAATAGCGCTGCAAGCAAATGGTAAATCGTATCCTGAAGCGCACAAAATAAATAATTAAATTTGTATTTTAAACAATGACTTAAATTAAATATAATTTCGTTAAAAGACTTACAAATAGTCTTAGACATCTTCCGCCCATATCCACAATTAACGACAGGATCAGCCCAAAAAGCGATACCAGGAAGCAAATGACGATTGTGGACACGTAAAACCGCTCCAATGCAATATGCGGGCATTTGTCCGACTGATTTCTCTCGCATAATTGGTACGGCCTCAGCTCCCCGAATCCGATAACCTTGACTACGGATTTTACCCAGGCGCTTTGGAAATGGGAATGAAGTCCAACTCCAAGGACGATAATTCCCAGCACCTCAAAAATGATTAATCCAAAAATGCGGGGTCAAAATTTACAAATTTTCTGGACATCATAATTATATATGCCTAAACACTTACAATTGTGGTAAGTCGCATCAGTCCTGCCGATGATCTTGCTGAACCAAAGTTGGCCATGGTGAACTTTTTTTAAAACAAACTATTTTAATTGGTTATAATGAATTTTTGAAACTGTCCTCGAGATTTCAAATCAATTTTTAACTGCACAGAATTTTTTTTTAACAATTTCTGTTACTAGTAGCTCAGTAATGCATAATGAATATACGAAAACGTGTAAAATATGCAGCGAGTTAAATCCTTACCAGTCTTATCATCAGCGCTTATCTTTATCTATTTGCATTACAAATATTACTCAACAAGGATGGTGACTCTGTGGAGCCTCCCAGTGTAAAAAGATGATAAATCATGTTTGGAAAAATGATCTCATCAATCATGTTTACAGTTTGCATGCGCAAGCCATAATATGCTTACTTATGCTATAGGTTGGCTTACATTTACCTCGACATTACTTTTTGTACACACACTTATAGCACATTCCGGTCTGCAGTACAAAAGTGCAAAGTTGCGTACTAAAAAATGCTGGACTCCTGGCTTCATAATATTCATAGCCATGGGCGATGATGATAATGATGACGAATAATGATAAGAAAGATTACACGAACTTTAGTCAAATAAATAATATTATAATGATGTCATATACATTTTCGCTATTTGCTTTGCTAAACGTTGTTCGACCTTTGATTTAAATTTAAATGTGTAAATAGTAAATGCCATGATAATGGTAAATTATGATGACTCCGAGCGACCCCCTCCAACCGCCATCCGTTCCTCCAACGGCACCCATTTTAAGTTCCCTTGTTTTTCAAGGGGCAAGATGAGCCAGTTGATGAACGGGGGCACTTTTTTCTGGACTCCAGAATCTGGAGTGCTCGCTCCTTCTTTCCCTTTGCATTTGGGTGGTCCACCCGCCCTTTCCCTTTGTCGTTTCGCTGACGTATGCGGGCATGCATGCAGATTGGTTATGTTATATCTGCCTGCTGGGTGGTCTGCTGCTCTCTGTATTTTTGCATTTCATTTTGCATCTCTGATGCAATTTACATGTCTCCAACCTCTCATGTCTTCATCCTCCAAGAAATTAATGGGCGGATGTGTATTTAACATTTAACTAATCAGGTGTTAATTAACTACTCGACTACGTTTTTTTAGTTTATCATTATCAGTTTAGTGAAGCTAATCAATTTGCCAGTTCCGAAGAAGGAGGTAGTCCCTTTTTTACAGTAGGAAGTAAGTGTGCCTAGTAATTTAAAATACTAATTATCTCAGTAGTTAATTTTAAACAAAATTTTATGAAAGTGAACAAATGATGGTGTGTTAGTTGCTGTGGTTGATATAGGTATATAATTGTGATATCTGGAATTTTTGTATCCTCAGATTTCTTAGTTGTAAGTAATTTGGATTGGAGCTCGGAGGTCGGAGGAACGCAGAAATCAAGAACCGGACTTGAGATAACTTCTGAAAAATGGCTTCGCGGGACCGTAGACGCCGGCCCAGTTCTCACTCATCTTCTCGCGAGCCGCCTAAGTTAAAGTAAGAAAGTTAGAAATAAGTATTTAGTTTTAATTACTTCGTATTAGTTTAGTTGTTATGATTATCGTTCGTTAATGTGATCCGTGATCCCGTTTTAATAATAGGGAGTGCGTGATTGGCGAGCGGGAAGGTTGGTCGTACGTGAAAGCGATTATAAAATTGCTTTCCTCCAAGGGCGTGGACGCTGTGCTCGTCTGCATCAGGAAGGATGACTGGGATTGGGAGTCGGTGGATTCGGGCATTAACTTATATGTAAGGCTCATTCGTAACAATTACATACCTACTTTTTTAATATATTTAATTTATTGGAGCTAAATTAGTTTTACATTAATTTCTTTTTTCGGTTTCCAGAAGGTCATCATGGAGAATGACAGGGTGCCGAGGGACCGGAAACCTTCCGCGATGAAGAACTACTTCAAGGTCCACGTGAAAGGCGATCAGCCCAGCCTCTTGGAGCTGTTCGAAGATAAGCTCAAAACGGAAGTCTCCAAGGCGGATCGTCCAAGAGTACCGGGCGGTCGACGTGGGACCCAAGAAGCCATTCTCTCCTCAAGAGACTGAAAACTTTGTCACTGCCATTCTGGACGCCATCAAGGAGGGAGCTTCCGTTTCTGGGCTCCGGAAGTCGTTGATTAATCCGAAGAAAGCGGTTTTAATCAACAATCGGCGGATTTGGATAATGGTTAGTTATGTGCAAGTTTAGGGAGAGCAGTGAAATGAGTTGATAATTTTAATAATTAATCAATTTTAAATAATAATAATAATGATTTATTTGAACACTACAGGGTCGTGTGCGGGGGATGGCGGGATCGTATCGGAAACGCTCCAGCGAATCCTTCCGGTCCAAGTGGCGCCAGTTTTATCGTAAGAAGCAGGACACGCTGACGTTAACGGAGCCGATTAAAGATAACTATTCTCAAGGGGTCTGGGCAAAATTCGAAAAGCTGCTATCCTGAGCATCGCCAACCGGATCCCAGCAAGTTTAATTAACTAATTGTTGGCTACAACATTAGATTATTATGTACTTAATTCAGTAATTCAACACTAGGTACACTCAATTGCGATGATAATTAACTAACTCAATGCCTCGATAATATTTTTTTAGCTATCGTGTTTAGTTTACTCCACACAATACAAAATAATCTCTGTCGCACTCGAATGAAATTATATTTAAAATTCCGTATAATCATTTTATGGTGAAAGTAATACAAACTCAAATGAGTTGACTGAAACATGATATTGTTTGTAATAATCGATATTATTACGTTAATTGACTGAATAAAACGATAAATATATGTAACTGATAACACCGCAAATTAACAAAAGCCGTTACTTATCTTGTCATAAATTTTTTTAACAATTCATATTAATTTTTACAATAACATCACATCTTGCATGAATTTTATATGCAGTCTTGTAGCACTTGACAATAACGACACAGCTCGTTGTACTCACTTTAATTTCAAGTATCATGATGAAATAATTTCAACTTGTTACCCATTTATATTTAACTAACAAATAAATTTCTCACAATACATAAAACAAGATTCAACAGTGCCGTGGCTCCATTACCTGTCTGGATCTTCTCGCCGATTGAAATTACATTTACCTGGACAGTTATATAAAATGCTTTCCATTCAAGCAATTTTTGCTTCGTTTCTCCTTCTGGCAGTTTGTGCGACAAACGTTGTCCTTGAAGGTGACATCAACAATGGACGGTGTGGCGGCTCCATCGAAGCCGACCAAGGTCGTCTCACATATCCCCTGGACACCTCCACAAATACTCCATCCGGAGAACTCTGCATTTGGACAATCCACCTCAAGACCACCTCCACCTTCCGACTCAACTTTACCAATCTGGACGTGGTCGACTCCTCCCAAAACTGTGCCTCGGCCGCCGTCAGAATCTACTCCCTGACCAACCTCATCCCCTCCGACAGATCCGAGAGCTACACCTTTTGCAACAGCAATCCTCCCACGATCGGTGGAAACTATTTCCTCTCCGAAAATCTCATAACCGTCATCTACCGCACAGCCCATAACTCCACCGCTTCCGGCTCCGGATTCACTTTGAACTGGGAGGGAATTTCACTGCAGCCAATTCCAAAATCCCACGAGTCCACCTACACAACAGCGACCAGTGGTATTGTGAGGTATCCTGTGGAAGGCCACTATCCACCAAATCACGTCTCCACTTGGCTGGTGAATGGACAACTGGAGGTTACCGAGGGGCCCAATCCTCCCAAAGTTGACATTAGCGTTCCATACGTGGAAACTGATCCTTGTGGTCGAGGAAATCCTGAGGACTGCCTTTGCGACGCGCTGGTTTTATATGAGGTCACGCAAGAAGGTCAACTGGAGGAGACCAGGAGATTTTGTGGAAATCATACCCAAGTTGATGTTAAGGACATCAGTCCCAATTTTATTTTGGGATTCTTTTCGGATCATGAGGCTGGGCAAGGAGCTGGCTTTGAAGTTGTGTATAAGCCAATTACGAGACCACCAGTCGCCAACTTTTGTAAGGCAGTAATTAAAATTGTAATTGTAGTCGTATTGGTGTTACCGTCTATAATTAAATGATGTTTTGCTTTTAGCGAATTCATGTGGAGAAATTCTTTCTGGCTCATCGGGGCTAATTGAGTACAAGCTTAATGAAACTTATGACAGGTACGAACGCTGCCTGTGGACAATTCGGACTGAAGGACGAACGCAGATCACGCTGACCTTGAATGAGTTCGGGCTGGAGAATTGGTACGACGTGCTGGAAGTTATGGCGATGGACGCGTCAGGAAATTTGACCACTCTAGTTTTGTAAGTTATCATGACAACAAATACAATTACATACTAAACTCGTACTTGATTAATGATTCGTTTAATTTCAGCCGTGACAGCCATGTAGGAGTTCCCCAAGTCCTGAACGCCACTGTCGCAATCATAAGTTTTTATACGGATGGATTAAGTACCCGAACAGGATTTTCGCTGACATATGAGGTCAATGCAGATGTGGATAGCAGACTGTTATATTATCAAGACGAGATCATAATGCAAAATGCAAGTGAAGCCAGTGGGATATTAAGATATCCCGGAAGTGGGGATCAGGTTAGGAACGGAGAGCTGTCGACCTTCGTGATCCAACACGGCTACTCATATGACTCACCTTACGAGCCCATGACGCTGAATCTGACTGCCCTGAATTTGGAACGGGATCCGGAAACTGGGGAATGTCGGGATAGGATACGGGCCTTTAGAATGCATTCTGTTCCGGGGAACATGAGAAAGTTTCAAGAAATCAGGCCGTCCGGAGGGTAAGGAATAATAAACCAATCATTAAATGCAAAAAATGGTATAAAAACGGTATATTTATTTATTGGAACAATTCTCTTAGGTTTTGTGACTTGAGCCAGCGCCCACAAGACCCGTACGATCTCGTCACAGATTACGTCGCATTAATATTCCTGTTCACGGACGGTCAAGGAAGATCGGATGGATTTGAAGTGACGTGGGAGGTCGTATTTGATGAGCCAACAGTCGTTTCTAATTAACTACTTAATTTACAATTATAACTTTACCAAAATTATATATCGTGTATTCATATTTTTAAGTATACTAAATAAAAAGAACTTTATCCGCTGCCGTTTGTACTTTCTCCAAATCCTCTTCTAATTTCTTCTTGTAACCGCTCACCATCCAAAGAAATGCGATGCGCATTAAGCAAATAGTTATCCCAAATGGATAGGACGGCAAGCCGAGGTCCAAAACTGTGAGGTCTATGCCCAGAAATATCACATTGACATTTCGCCAGAATCGAACTTGCCGCAAGCGACGGGCCGGTGGAACGTCCTGTAATTCAAGTGAAGTGAATGAGCTTATCTGGTTTAGATTTAGTTATCTGCTAGATAAGCGGAAGGAAAGAAATTATTTTAAAAATGCTTACAACTTCATTTGCGTTCAAAAGGAGAACCGCAGCCCACACCTGAATGGAATTTATGATCACGAGAACAGCGAGAGCAAACCAGGCAATTGCTAGAAATGGTGGGCCCAGGTTCAATTTCAGATTCAGCTTTTCCAGACAAGCCGGGTCAGAGTTTGAACACATGACCTCCAGCGTTGCGGAGTCCAGCGTAATGTTGAGTTGAGTGGAAGTGGTCATCTTGATAGTAGTACTGAAGAGTAGGAAGGAAGCAATTCCAAGCAATATCACCATCCAAGCACTGAACATAACCTGACAAAATATAATAATATTTTCAATAGTTTTTAAGCTTTCAAGCATTTTTAATTTTGAGCTTGAACAAAGCGGTTTAGATTAAAGGAAACGTTACCATTTGTAGGTATCCAACGACCATTGCTCTGTTACCGTAGCCGATCCAGGGATCTTGGCCTGAACCGTTTTGATTTCCCTTCTCCGCGTCAACTTCCACTTTCTCCATTTCTGACAGCAAAAAACGTAACCCGATGACAATATGTCAAATACTATTCTAATGAACTTTTAGGTAATTACCAGATTTTTTAGAGGAAGTATTAAAAATTGCATGCACGCTAACAAATGAACCGAGATGAAGTATGCAATTGCTGTGGTAAAAAATCCAGTGGTTTCCTGAAGTAGGTCATACAGCTTGCGAGACCCAAAAGAGACTGAAGCATTCAGAGGATCAAGATCAAGGGCAATGAAAAGGAAACTGTGTAATATTTTGGGTAGATATGCTGAGTGTTTACCTTTTTCCATTCTTCAACCACAGAACTAGGTAACCAGCGTAAGTGTTTTGTGCTAAGGATTTTCATATTTTCCCTTCCTGTTTTCTGTTCATGCATCAACTTGAAGTGAACTTACAAAAATGGTCAAGGTCACAATACCCTACCTTTTTGAGCTACATTCTGTAAGTTGTACATATATGTCTCATCTCTTATTTTCTTGCTGCTGAACTCAATCCCAGAAATATTGTGGCATTGTTTTTGAGACCGGGGTAATGCAATACGTTTTAAAAGAATTTGTCCGATGAAACGCATTATGTCATTTTTATGCATTTAACTTAAATTAATGGCAGCTACCTTGCTCGTTAGTACTTATAATGAATGCGTGGTTCATCTATATTTAGAACTCCACTTGCTGGGATTCTGGGAAAAGTCACTAAACGCTGGAATACACAGCCGATAACCTTCCGTCCCACGCGACATTGGACGACGGTATATGACCACTTGAGTGAGTTTGTTTACTAACGGGCATTATCCCCTATCAAAGCACAATGGTCATCTACTTGATTGAAATATCCGATTGTCTAATTGATAAGATTAATATCAATCCAATGTGCCACACAAAAACAAAATTGTTTTCCATATCATTTCCCTCAATACTGAGAATTTGAGATATTATGCGCACTCTTCTTCATGCACCATAGCACCATTGTCATTATAAAAGCTACAAGTTGTCTCTGCTTCTCAAATCATTCCCATTTCTACTGCCGAAATAAAAGTCTCAAATTGTCTCATCGACCAAAATGGTTCGTTTTATATTTTTGCTAGTCGCAAGTCTTGCACTTGCGTCAGGCGCCTCAACATCCAGTAAAGTTGACGCCAATCTTCAAAGTAGCCTTAACACCAATGGAGTTGCAAACATTGTCGTTAGCTTTACTCAAAACACAGGCCATATCCTCCAGAAAGTCTCCACCTCAGAATATGCCACACGTGGCGCCAGAATACTTTCCCTCAAAACTCAACTAGAGGAGCTCCGGGATTCATCCCAAGAAACTGCAATCCATCTTCTCAAAAGCCGTGGCATCCAATACCAGTCCATGTGGATCGACAACAAAATATACATTAGCAACGCCAACGCGGAGCTGATCAGCGCTCTAAATGCCCTTCCAGAGGTTGCGGAAATACGCGAGGAAGTTATAGCTCATATCGGCGAATTCACAGCACAACCAGTGATCAGAGTAAATAGCTCCACTTTTGCTGAATGGGCAATTGAAAAGATTGAAGCCCACTTGGCTTGGGTACTGCCTGGAGGAAACAATGGATTGGGAACTGTTGTCGGTAAGCTTGAAGGTTTTGCAAAAATGATTCCTATAAATCGTCATTCTTTCGTTAATAATTTTCTACTTTGTTTATGTTGTAGCTAATATTGACACTGGTGTGAGATACACTCACGAAGCCATCAGAAATAATTACCGGAACTCTTATGGCTGGTTTGATCCTTCGGATGGGTATGCATTACTAATAATAATAAATGTTCCTACTCCACAATGTATTGTGTTTCAAATAACCAATTATGTAATGAATGAACAGGACAACGGAGCCATTCGACACAAACGGTCACGGAACTCATATCATGTGAGTACTTGCTACTTTATATTGTTAATGTTTAAATATTTAAATTAATAATTCAACTAGCGAGTCAACATGTTGATTTCAGGGGTAGTCTTGTAGGCTCCAACGGGATTGGCGTTGCACCTGGAGCTCAGTGGATTTCATGCCGTGGCTGTGCCAGTATTTCTTGTTCTCAATCCGATCTTGTGGCTTGCGGTAGAATTAATTATTCTGACAATCAATTTTTTTACTCCACAATTCTACAAAATAATTTTGCTGGGCATACAGGTCAATGGGTCACATGTCCAACACTTCCAAATGGAGAGTCCCCGGATTGCGACATGGCTCCTTCCATTGTCTCCAACTCGTGGGGTGGTGGTCGTGGCTCCACTTGGTACGATCCCGTGATCGATGCCTGGCGTGTGGCAGGCATTGTCCCATTTTTCTCCGTGGGCAACTCTGGACCATCCTGTGGAACCGTAAACTCGCCAGGGGACAGTTCCAAAGTGATAGGCGTGAGCTGCACCACGACGACCGATGACATATGTGACTTCTCTTCTCGCGGACCGTCCGCTTTTGGGGAATTGAAGCCAGACATTTCCGGTAGTGCTCCTCAAAATTCGATACTTAATTTTCCATTACAATTTAAGTTGGTTTGTAAATGATTTGGTTTGATTGTTGCAGCGCCTGGAGCTGACATTGTTTCTGCTTACCACACAAGCGACGACGCGTACGTCAGCCTGTCCGGAACGAGCATGCCGCCCCCACTACCCGCAGGAACTGCGGCGCTTTTATTCGGATACAATCCGAATTTGAGTTATGACGAAGTTAGACAGCTACTCACGGAGAATGCGGACCGGGACTTGGAAATACCCGCCGACACTTGTGACGACAGTGAACCGGGAACTTTTCCGAATAATGTTTATGGATATGGGAGGGTGAACGCACGCAGGGCTCTTGAGGCTGCTATCAATACCGGTTAATTGCCCGAATACAATATTTATTATGTTTATAAATCCCGAATAAAAAAATAACCCGCATTGGCATCAAAGTTACTTTATCGGGAGATAAGCATACGTAACAAAAAATAAATTCATGCGTATTGTATACCTACATTCACACAACAAAATAAAACATTCTCATGATACGGACAGAAATTGGCATATACAATTTTGGTACGTAATACTATTGACACAAATGAATCTTTATTGAAAGAGGTCAACTGAGTTACAGTTTGTTAACTAGTTAGTTAATCATATTAGTTAAAGAACCTACCATTCCCGGTGTAGGTTATTGCGTTTACCACTACAGCACAAAACTAATGCATCGTGTAATTTAGTATATAAATATAGATCTTGGTGCTAACAATAAATGAACATTGCGAATTACAAATAAAAATTTCCAGTTACTTACCAAAAAGAAGCAACAAAGGATTTTTGGAGAGACCCTGCTCAACCCCGCATGTCTGAAATGCTGGTCCGCGTTCCCAACACAAGCAAATGTTCATCAAAAACAACAACAAACACTCATATCTCATTCGGCTGCGAGTGAACTGAACCAACTTCTAACCTTATCAACATTTGTACCTGATTGATAAAGAGTTAGTTTCTAATGGGGTTCACGTCTCAAAGGAAAAATAGGCTATACATGTGCTGCTATTAGAATGGTCATATCGTCGTCAAATGCACTATATCGTCAGGGAGAGTATTTTTCAGTATTCGGAATCGTTTTTTATCGTTAATAATTATTTTGCATAAAATTTTGCACTGAATAAAAATGAATGAGCACAATTTTATCGTTAATATTTTTTCCCACAAGTTTTGAATTGAATGAAGATTAATTGGCCCAATTTTATCGTTAATAATTTCTTTGCACAACTTTTGCATTGAATGAAAGTTAACTACCCCAATTTTATCGTTAATAATTTCTTTGCACAAATTTTATCGTTAATAATTTCTTTGCACAAATTTTATCGTTAATAATTTCTTTGCACAAATTCTATCGTTAATAATTTCTTTGCACAAATTTTATCGTTAATAATTTCTTTGCACAAATTTCATCGTTAATAATTTCTTTGCACAACTTTTGCGTTGAATGAAAATTAACTACCCCAATTTCATCGTTAATAATTTCTTTGCACAAATTTTATCGTTAATAATTTCTTTGCACAAATTTTATCGTTAATAATTTCTTTGCACAAATTCTATCGTTAATAATTTCTTTGCACAAATTTTATCGTTAATAATTTCTTTGCACAAATTTCATCGTTAATAATTTCTTTGCACAACTTTTGCGTTGAATGAAAATTAACTACCCCAATTTTATCGTTAATAATTTCTTTGCACAAATTTTATCGTTAATAATTTCTTTGCACAAATTTTATCGTTAATAATTTCTTTGCACAAATTTTATCGTTAATAATTTCTTTGCACAAATTTTATCGTTAATAATTTCTTTGCACAACTTTTGCATTGAATGAAAATTAACTACCCCAATTTTATCGTTAATAATTTCTTTGCACAACTTTTGCATTGAATGAAAATTAACTACCCCAATTTTGTCGTTAATAATTTCTTTGCACAAATTTTATCGTTAATAATTTCTTTGCACAAATTTTATCGTTAATAATTTCTTTGCACAAATTCTATCGTTAATAATTTCTTTGCACAAATTTTATCGTTAATAATTTCTTTGCACAAATTTTATCGTTAATAATTTCTTTGCACAAATTTTATCGTTAATAATTTCTTTGCACAAATTTTATCGTTAATAATTTCTTTGCACAAATTTTATCGTTAATAATTTCTTTGCACAAATTTTATCGTTAATAATTTCTTTGCACAAATTTTATCGTTAATAATTTCTTTGCACAAATTTTATCGTTAATAATTTCTTTGCACAAATTTCGGATTGAATGAAAATTAATTAACCATTTGTATGCGCTTGAAAGGTTGTACATAACGTTTCGCCTTCCTGGTAACCTGAAACTAAATGATGGTGAGTAAGTAGCTTCATGTCATAGTCATGTCAGAATCATAACCGATTGTTTGATAATTTTTATGAATTATGGTTATTTTTATGAACGAACAGTATAGGTTATGGTAACGGTGGTGTCATTGGGGTGACGCGGGGCGAAATATTTTAACTGTGTACATAATTGCTAGCGTCCAATATTTCGGACACCATTTTTCAAACTGATTTACATGATGGACATCAGCTTTTGGCGAGAAATTGTGTGGAGGAGTGGGCCAACGGGAGTGGCAAGAAGTGCTGTCTGGTCATATTCTCGAGCTTTCCACTGACAGGTGGAGGATGAAGGTGCTGACAAGGTTATCCAGCACTTTTCCAGGGATCCGGCGACATTTGTAACAGTTTGTGTGGGGAAGGATGACCGACGCTTCATCGGATTTTTTAAGTTGCAAAGCAGGTAATTGCTCATTTCTTTCTAATGCTGGTTGAAATATAACTGCATTCATGCGCTAATTAGCAATGATAAATGGTTTTTTAACAATTAACATATTTCAGGAAGAAGGTGACGGCGCTCCGCCGTTCTTGGGGGAACCCGGAAGAGATTTTAATCGACAATAAGAGAGCTCAAGTCAAGCTGCCGTTGGACTTGATGAAACTTGAATGTATGGACGTAATAAAAATTACGGACACATTAATTATTTTTTAATGCTCTACCTAGTAGCTAATGAATATATTTGTTGGTAGGGAATACAATTTTACCCCGTAGAGCTGTCTGCCTGTCCTCAAATTCAAATCCTTACTTGAGGACTCGACAAGCTTCTCCAGAATATCTCCGTAAGTGACCTTTAATAGTAGTACCTACAGCAGTAGTGTAACCGTTCAGGATGTCGTGCGGGAGTGACCGGACGATCATGAGCAAATTCCGCAAGTTATCTCAACTGACCCACCCCCGCCGCCTTCCCACAAAAATGTCCCGTCCTTCTTTTGAGACAACTGACAAAGGAGCGTCAATTTTACTAAGTCAATATTACTAATCTTCAAGATGACACCTTATCGCGGCGGCAAGTACCTGAGCGCGGTAGTGGTAAATGTGGTCAAGTACAAACCAACTGGCTCCGCATCTCAGATTACCGGAACCACTGACTCCGGAGTGGCTTGTATTGATGTTCCTGTCCCACCGCGGGGATTGTTTCAACTCTACAAGAGATCCAGGCGCGTCCACACACCGTTTTGAGGGAGAGGGTGACTGGAGCGGATGTTGGGTTCCATGCGGACCCGGATTATGCTAGGGAGTGGACGTTCAATAGGAGAGCGGTCGACGCCTATATTTCCAATGACGATGACATGTCAAGTGACGAGTTCATTTTGAGCGTGCCTGCGAGTAAAGGACAAGCAGCGGCAGAGAAGCGGTTTGGAAGTTTGGAAAAGGTGCTGCAAGTGGTTGCATAGCAACGTATTAAAATAGTCCATGCAAGCCGTACATAATTATAATTCTGGATTGTTTTTGTTTTGCTTGTTTCTTATTGTTAATAATTTTAGGGTTAAATGAATAAATAGCCATTTTTACTCAGCAAAATAATATCGTATAAACGTTTCCTCTGGATCGTTATTGACGGGGTTGTATAATTATTCGTCCCCTTTACCGCAGTAGATTTAGAATGCATAGGGCTGACCAGCGACCACATCCTCACCGTTAGCTCACTTGCCATCGCAGCAAGTACAACGGCCTTCCCGAGTAGCAAATTGTCGTCCTTGTTTCGAAGCGCTGCCGGAGGAATACTTGAGTCCTCCACAGCAACGTTTCTCTTCAGGGCAACCTTGCATGCCGGGGCCTGACCAGTTCCCTGTCCTTACGCAATTTGGGTAGCCATCCGGGTCAGGGTCAAACTGTCCTCTCCTCTCCCATTAATTCTGATATTAGCAGGTAAAGAGTCTGCTGAGAGAGAGAGAGGAGTTTTATGCTGACCAAGTATATGATATATGTTGAAAATATCGGTAAACTAAACTGTATTATATTGTTGGTTGGCCTGAAAATGTAAAAGTTTGTTTTCAAAATGTTAAGCATAGAACCTACTATTAGGCATCCATATTAGAAGCATAGGTATACTTTTAATGGTACTTCATCACAATGAATCGCTGAATAAAACAATTTGAATGGGAGGAGCATAATTACCCCTGTTTCGTGTTTTTCCACTTGACATGATTTTGCCTTCCAGAAATATTGAGTTACTAAAAATAGTTCTTGTACACATGAAGACGCCGGTTTGTTCCAAAAGTATAATCCGAAAGTGATTTTTGAAACACGAATGCATATATAATGTGCCATATTTCAGCCATACTCGTGTACTTGAAATAAATCCTTAATGTTAAGTTAATATCATTACTGTTTCATTGTAGAAAGTATTCCGTGATTATACAATTCGATTACAAAATTGATTTGCAACAAAAGCTTCAATTCAAACAAATTCCTTCTTAGGAACTACTACATATGGTTAAGCGGCTACCTTACGCTCATGTAAAAAATAATTTACGGCTTACTTCCATTCACGCACTAGCGCAAGCAATTTGTCTACGCGAACTGAGCGTATTCACGTTTATATTGAAATCGGCATAGTTTTCCGTACGGCATAATACTGGAATCTTGGGCGTCATTAGAGGGCAATGGACTTTATATTGCGCTTTGAATTTTGATTTCAACGATAAACGGCTTCATTTTTACTCAAAACGATGCTATCATCTTATCTTTTCCGAGAACCTGACCTCGATAACTTGGCATATGTCAACAACAGGATGGCAGCAAGTTTTCCGTTGGACTCAACTAAACAAAATGCAAGCCATTTTCATTTATTGAGAACAGAAAGCATACGAAGAATATTCACTTGCATTTATACACAGTCGATATGCTTACAAAAGGTGAAGGAAGATCAAATAAACAAAGTATGTCATTACATGCCACAAGTTTGCTTTCAGCGAAAGCGCTTATGTTTACAGTCGCATTAGCTTTGCGACTGTTTGCATTGGCAGATTGCAGCTTCAACAAGCTTAACAAACGAGCTGGTTTGTTACAAGTAAAAATATTAAGTATCGTTTAGTGAACACAACGTAAAGCAAAGTGGAATTACTGAAAACTGTTCAGTCTTATTTTTACATTCGTTACTCCAGTTCTCCATAAAATTAAAAAAAAATATAGTCATTTTTCTTATTGAAAAAAATCATACCCCTTGCAATTTAGACGAGTAAACATGGAGGAAAGAGAAGAAACACAAGTGGATCTTCAGACGGTCTTCAAACAGTTCGGAGATAAAAATTTGCAGGATGAAATTGAAAAAGCCTTGAAATGCCCAAACGAGAAATATGCCGACGGGAAGGTACTCTCAAAGGCTCTACGTGAGAGATTTTTCCAACAGGCAAAGCCCGGCACTCCGTTAGAAGACATTGACCCGTACTATGAAAACAAACAGGTGATCACAAGTCAATATTTTTTGTTGTAAAAAGGGAGCACGAAATTAATCACATACGTTTTTATAGAAATTTGTGGTGATTGGACAACGAGGAAGAATTCATCGCTTTTCCGACATTCCAAACAATTTCCTGTTTACCACATTGGGTCCAAAGACTCGCCTTCGAAAGTTTGCGATTTACATGGAAACGCATTGGCTTTTCCCCGCATTCATCATAGCCACTCTTCTCGTAAACATTGTGGCTCTGAGTGCACGAGAAAGCCATTATAGATGGCAAATATTTGATTATATGACCGCTGTCGAGTATGTTTGCTAAATCATTTTGACAAATATGCATATATTTGTTAGTTAACCGGCCACTAATAAGCAGTATTTATTCTAGCTATACCTGCCTCTTGGTCTACTCCTTTGAGTTTGTTATGAAAGTAGTCGCTAGGGGATTTAGAGGCCAGTTTTCATCAATCCGAGATCCATGGATTTGGTTGGATGCATTTGTAATTTATACCGGGTATGTTTTTTGGACTAAATGAAACTAAACTTAATTTACTAGCACCTGAATTGATTTCATTATTTTATCTTCAGGTTTAACTGGTATTGGGAGATAACCTATCCGCTGCGTCATGTGACGCCATTTGTCAGAATTTTCAAGTTCATTCCGCTCGTTCCAAGTAATTTCAGTTTGATTTTTTGTACAGTCGTACTATATTCTGCAGCAATTGCAATTACAATTTAAAATATTGTAGGAATCCGAGAAACGTTCCTACTTTCACTAAAGGCAGTTAAATGGCTATGCATGCTGCTCCTGCCTGTCGTTCTTCTCGTCTGGTTCTTTTCCCTCGTGGCTACTCAGCTGTACATGGGAACGTTATCGCAGAAGTGCTTAAAGAGGAATATCGTCAAAGAAACGAAGGAACGTCGATATGGTTGGCATTACGATAACGATTATTATGAGCCCTCGTTCGATTGGTACATACGTCCTGGTGATAACTTTACACTTTGTGGAAATGCGAGTGGAGCAAGGTAAATATTTTACTCTTATTGTTTTACGCAGAAGCTAAGTAACGAATTATATTAACTCACCCTGCGGTGTTTGAATGTTCAGCCCATGTCCCAAGGACTACGTTTGCATCCAGGGCGATTACGACTACTATTGGAAAGGGTACAATGCGCCGTACGACATTGACAGTGTGGAAGCCGCCATAGTATCAGTGGTGCGGATTGCCAGTCAGGATTTCACGGACGGAATTTACCGCCAACTTATCTCCGCAAATGGATCATGGCATCTGCTTTTCTTTGTCGCGATTTATGCACTCATTACGTTTCCAATTGGCTGTCTCTTTTATGCCATTCTGGGTCATTTCTTTTTAGAAGAACAGATTAGCAGTGAGTTGGAGAAAAACGTGACGACCGATCCCATTGAAGAATTGGAAAAAGTCGCAAGAAACTATGATCAGTCGGATGAGCAGGGATTCTTTGCAAAAGTGAAATCTCGGATAAATCCTGATTGGATAAAGGGTCTGGTGATTTGCGTGATGCTGGTTGACATATTCGGAATTTTGTATCATTATGATGGAGGTCATGAGTCATTTTTCATGTACTATTTTTTCAAATATGCGATTCCTGGCGTAAGTTTTCATCATTACTAATATGTTCACTACTTTCAGTCCCTTTATGTAAGGTTCTTCTGTGCATATTTTATTTGCAGATGGTTTTCGTAGTATACGGCACGGAATTGGTTCTTGCTGACGGTTGGAGTACGCTCGATATAATAATTCTTCTTACCGTGATTCCACAAGCTATTCAAATGACCGCAGCGGGAGCAGTCTCTGTAAGATTTTTATAATAATTAATTTTCCATTAGGTACATCTAATAAATAACATTTCCCGAATTTTGAAATGTAGACACTTAGACTGTGGAAAATTACAAAATTCTGGCCTCGTCTCAAACTGATATTTACCGTCTATCGTAAAGTGGTCCGGGCACTTTGGGGATGGGTTGGCTTGTCAATTATCGCCGTATCAGGCATCATGATGATTGGATTGTCCACAAGTTACCAATACGATGGCTATGGTAAATAATATTACGACATGAAGTCTTGCTGACCTTTTGGCGTTAGTTCGTAAGTCCCAATTTATTTTTCTTGCAGATGACGACCGTAGTGCAAACAGGGAAGTTCGCTGGAACCTGACAAACGTTTGGAACTTTTTCAGGGTGACTGTTCGAATTATCTGTGGCGATTGGTACCAGACGCTTATGATAAACGGACTGGACTGGTGGGAATTCTACGCCTGGATAAATCTGTGCGGCGTACTACTCACGGGTTATCTTTTGGTTGGAGTGGTCCACTTTTCCGTTGGGGAATTACGCGACAATGACGATATTAGCATGTCCAGTAGGAAAGGATTACGCCATCTTCTAAACAAGCTATTTACCGGACCATTTCAAAAACTGTTTAAAATAGAGAATTTTGATAAGCTACCCATAGCTGCCGAAAATAATGCGTTTGAGCGAGCGGATGGGGACGACGAGATTGGTAATGAGGCGGGCAGGGAGGATCACCAGTCTCGTTCAATAGGGAAAAGCAAAATGCAGGGTTTCACAGAGAATAGAATTTACAAGCTTGCTTGTATTGGAATGATTGGAGTAGCCGCAATCGCTCTGGTTAGAGTCTCATGATTTAAATGTACAGATATAATGGCTCATAAAAGTAAGTAGTAAACAGGAACTGGACACATTTCAATTTACTCGTTCATTTCAGGCAGTGGAAGCGAACCGCTATAGCAACCAGTATTTGCAATTGGGGCTGATCAGCGTGGAAATTGTGTTTGCCATTTGTTTTCTCCTGGTCGTTATTTTGGAACTCGTAGCTAACGGCTTCAAGCAAGCAATTTATTTAAGGCCTGGAATTTTGTTTGACGCTTTAGTTGTTCTTGTATGTCAATGTCAATTGTTGTTGATATTTTTTGAGTACAGTTTGGTAGGAAATTATTGCCATATATTTTCATTATTTATCACAGGAGAGTTTTTTGAATCTCGCCATTTATCAACTTTCTCTACTGAGTGGGGAATACCGTGTTGGGATATTTTGGCTGAGATCATTCCGACCTCTAATGCTCATTTCCAGAGTGGATCATTTGAAGGTTTGTATTGAATAAAATGCGTATTAAATTAGTTTACAAAAAAATAATGCTCACTATAAATTTAAATGTAGGCCGGTTTGAGAGGAACAACGGCCCAGTTATCAACGGCGCTTGAAACGATTCTGGCCATTTTCTTCATTTGGGTGGTATTTGGTGCCTTTGCTGTTTATTGCCTAGCCGGTCTATTTTACAAGGTAATCTGATACCTATATCAACATATCTGAAACATTTATTTATACTTCAATTCATCATGTAAAATATCTATCAATTCGTCGTGTTGTTCTCCCAGTGTATTGACCTGAATACAAACAAGGAAATCAAGTTGGATAAGATGGCATGTTTGGCGGAAAATAACAGTTGGGTAAACTCTGACCTAACCTTTGACAACCCAGCAACGGGATTCATTAGTATGACCTTGTTGGCAGCGAGAACCGGTTGGATTTCTATAATCAACGACGCCACCGACACCGCTGGCCAGGACATGGCACGGGAAAGGGACCACTGTAAAATGTGGTTCATTTTCTTTGGCGTCTTCTTACTTATTGGGGGGCTAGGGGCATTAGGTGTCATGATCTCCCATATATTTCATAAATTACAAATGGTCCGTGGCTGCACAATTTTTCTGACAGAATGGCAAGCAAACAAATACTCGGAAGCAAAAAACTTGAAAAAGTCCCTAGAACAAAGCTATTGGTTATCTCTGGAAAATGAAAGCATTCCTCTTCTGGAAAATTCCCCCCGACGACAACTCATTTACAAATTTGTGACAAACCGTTATTTTGATGGGGTTATCATGTTGATTATCATTGCAGATCTTGTCATCTTGTCAACAGACAGGTATAGTCGTTGGCGAAGCGAGAATACGCTGCTTTACTGCTGGAATTTTATTGTAATTGCTTACCTGGCTGAAATGATCCTCAAGCTGATAGCATGGAGAACTTTTTACTTCCGCTCCGGTTGGAATCTTGTCGACATGGTTATAGTTTTGTCCGGAATATGTGGACTGATTTTCATGGGTTCTATTGGAAATTACATGGTAGTACTCAGGCTTCTTAGAATACTTCGACTAGCGAGGATACTACGATTTCTCCTCGCAAAGGAATGGGAACTCCACACGGAGAAAAAGTTTGCTTCAGCTTTCTCCAACGCGAAATATGCACTTGGGAATCTACTCGTACTTCAGACCTTATTCATGGTGACATTTGCCATTTTGGGGACATATCTGTTCGACAATGTGAAGGACGGTGTCGGAGTGCTAGGCGATCAAATCAATTTCAGGACATTTGGGGCTTCATTGAGAACGCTGACATTACTTGTGGTTGGGGGACTTCCGGCTTTGGATGGGCTGTATTTGGGATTGGGGAATGAGCAGAATTGCGACTTTGAAGCGGGAACTTGTGGAAATAAGGCTGCTGCTGTGGCCTACATTGGAATGTATGCGGGATTAACCTTTTATGTTTTGTTAAACATGTACGCCGTGATGATTACAGAAATTATGTGGGAGTTCGGGCGGGTGAAGAACATCGCTGTTGAAAAGATTGAAATGGACGAAGTGGGAGATAAGGAGAATAGATCAGAGATTTCTAATTTAGAGGATGATGATTAAATTTGTTTTATGAATGAATAAAATAATATTTGATGATTTATTGGTTTAGTTGGGGAAAGTCATAATGAATTTATTTAAACATGTTCATGAAACGGAGTGAATTATTAACCGTAATATTTAAAAAAATATATCGTGACCACATGACACAACCGTACAGAATAGATTTGTCACGATAATAAAAAATCCAAATAATAAATAGTTTTTACACACATTAGAATAGGAATACATATTCTATTAAAATTGGTATTGATTTGAACTGAAAAGTTGGCATTTTTCAATTCTTCAATTCAATCGTTTGTCCATACCTACTTATGATAATATACGTTTAGTCACGCAATCGTAGGAAGCACGGAAGTTTCGTACACGAACCGAGTGAAGTTTTAGCTACGTAGCTAAAAAATATATATTTTTCGTATGTCATGTATATCTCTGTGTTAAACAAGTTCAACGAAATAATCAATATGCTGGCAATTCGTTTGTACGCAGCGGACTATCCACATAACTTGTTTTTACAAGTGGTTATTAACTGAGTGAGTGACGTTTTTCACATTTCATAGAAATTCGTCACGATTATATGATACAGTAAAGGATTTCAGCAATATATCCTCAATACATGTAAGGTTGTTTGTAAATTATGTTGACTAGAGCAACACACAGACATCTGTCATTTTAATTGAATCTAATTTTTTCTGCTGTTTCAGATCTGGTTACGCTGAGCAAGTTATGAGTCATTGTGATGTATTCAGTTGGGATGTTGTTGTTGACTAAAGTGAAATGAACATCAAAGGATGCAGCTCATTCATACGTGAAGTTGCTTGAGTGACAAAGAAAAATAAAGTGAAATATTTCCAAAAAGTTTGTTGCTCATGTTACGTATTAACTTGATTATTTCTTCGGCTGGGTAAACATGGAGGGAGAAGATTCCCAAGAGGACCACGAGGCTGTTTTCAAACCGCTCACAACGTCAAATGTCAAGAATGAAACGGAAGCTAATTTGAAGTCCCCAAACGAGAAATTTGCGGATGGGAAGTTTATTCCTGAAAGTCTTCGCCAGAGATTTCTGCACGAGGCAAAGGCCGGCACTCCGTTGGAAGATATTGACCCTTACTATCATGACAAACAGGTAATCATGTTTTTAAATATATTACTGATTATATGTCGCAACTACATTATCAAAAAAAATCATACATTTTTTGCAGACATTTGTGGTACTTGATCGATGGGGCAGAATTTATCGCTTTTCCGACAATGCAAACAATTTCTTGTTTGCCACCCTGGACCCAAACACTCCCGTGCGAAGATTTGCAATTTACCTGATAACCCATTGGCTTGTTTGCGCATTCATCATTGCGACCGTCCTCATAAATATTGCTGCCCTGGTAACCGACAAAATAACTGACGAATGGGTGGTACGATTATCCATGTCAATTATCAAGTAAGAACGCAAATAAAGTATTATGTAATTATATTATTGGAGCAAAGTGTCTTTAAAACAAAAGTTGTTTCTGTTCCAGTTATGTATGCCTGTCCGTGTACATGATTGAATTTGCACTGAAGGTAGTTGCTCGCGGTTTTACAGGACAATTTTCAAGCGTCAGAGATCCATGGATATGGTTGGATGCTGCTGTTATTGTCACCGGGTAAAGCACTTCTTCTATTCTAATATAATATACAAAGCATCAAACCAGTGATTACTATGATCTGATTAATTTGTGTCCAGATTTTATCTCTACTCGTGGATTAGAATTTTCAAGCTCATTCCTCTCGTGCCAAGTAATTTAATGACAATTCAAACACAAAATTGTACAGATGCACCAAAATGGTCTATACAAATTAATTATGATCACAAATACTTCAGAAATCCGAGAGTCATTTTGGCAATCATTGAAAGCTGTAAAAAGTATGTTGGTCCTGTTTCCACTTGTCGTATTTCTTGTCTGGTTCTTTTGCCTTGTCGGCACTCAACTCTATATGGGCACCTTATCCAACAAATGCTTAAAGAGAATTGATAACCGCACAACTTATTCATGGGATTGGGAAAAGAATTTTGATTGGTACAGACCGTTTGGCGATAACTTTACTCTTTGTGGAAATTCCAGCGGGGCCAGGTAGATATTAGTTGCAATTTAAATTAACTAAAATAAAATAATTAAGCTTATTATTATATTTTTGTATTTGTTCAAAGCAAATGCCCCAATGATTACGTCTGTCTACAAGGCTACTACAAATATGGGGACGATTACATGGACAGTGTGCGCGCGGCTGCGCTCCCTGTCGTGCGCATTGCCAGTCAGGATTTCATCGACGGGATATACCGACAAATTACATCTGCGAATGGGTCATGGCACCTGCTCTTCTTTGTCTCGATATTCTGTCTATTCACTTTTCCAATTGGTTGCCTATTTTATGCAGTTTTGGGCCATTTCCATTTAGAAGAACAAAATGAGGAACGTCAACAAAAAGGGACCACTGGTGAAATAGAGGATTCAAATGATATGACCAGCCGCAATGACAATCTCGAGGTGGAGCCTGGACCAGGATATTTTGTGAAATTGAAATCTGTGGTGAATCCTAAATGGATGAGGAATCTGGTTTTGTTTGCTCTGCTGGTGGATATAACTGGAATTCTGTATTTTTATGGGGACCATCAAAGCAGTTTCGCGTATTACATCTGCAATTATGCGATTCCTGGCGTAAGTCAATGTGTTTTAAAGAACTGTATTTTCATTCATAATTAAATATACTAGTTGTCAGTTTTCCGTCTCTATTGATTGGTTACGGCGTAGTATGTAAAGTTATTGTATATATTTTATTTGCAGGTGGTTTTCATTATCTATGGTGCAGAGTTGCTAGTAAAAGATGGCTGGAATTCACTGGATATTATGATTCTACTCACGCTAATCCCGCAAACTTGTCAATTGGCAGTAGGACGCGCCTTGTCGGTATGCATGACTAGCATGGTAATTGTTTGTGTTTAAACAAATGCACCCTTAAATCTTTGGTATTTTTGTAATAACGTATAGCCAATCCGACTGCTGAAAGTGTCCCAATTTTGGCAGCGTCTGAATATGATTTTTACCGTTTACTACAAAACAATCCGGAAACTTTTCGGATGGATCCTTTTCACCATCATTGTCATATCGTTCTTTGTGCTTACCGGCCGCACACAATATCGCTATTCAAGTTATTACGGTAGTAAACCTGACTTTATATTTTTGGCTGTCATTTTATCGTGAATGGTGAACAATAATATTTCATTCAGATGATGATAATGACAACGAGATTTCTCGATGGAAGATTACCAGCTTTTGGAACTCCTTTCGCGTGACTGTCCGAATGCTTTGGGGTGAATGGTACGAGACACTCGTGATCAATAGATTGGATAGCGTGTGGACATTTTACGCTTGGGTCAATCTGTGCGGTTCTCTTCTGATGGGCTATATTTTGGTTGGAGTGGTCCACATTTCCGTTGGAGAGCTACGGAAATACAATGAGGACATATCCGGAAAGAACGGATGTCGTCATCTTGTGGACAAACTGTTTATTGAACCATTTCAAAAACTGTTCAAAACGCAGCATTTGGATAGCATTCCCATTGCTCCAGAAAATGACCATCATACGGTCAGGAATGTTGACGATACGCCATTGCGGGGTAATAATTTGCGCTCTTTCACGGAACACAGGATTTACAAATTGATTTGTGTTGTGCTAACAGCACTAGCCTCAGTCGCGCTGGTATGTGCCTAGCATTTCAAAAAATAAAGTGGGTCGTGTAAAGTCAGTAAGCAGCAAAATGAATAATTATTTTCTGTAACTGAACCATTTCAGACGCTAAAGTCGGAAACGGATAGCAGTGGATATTTGAAGTTGGGATTGTTCATCGTGGATGTTGTATTTACTGTTGGTTTTCTTGTGGCCATCATTTTGAAGCTTATGGCGCGCGGGTGCAAGGATGCCATTGTTTCCCGTCCAGGCATTTTGTTTGACGCCTTAATTATTCTGGTACGCCATATTAATATGTAATTTTAAACCCTGTTTAATTATAACAATTTTCAGATTTAAAATGTCGCTAATGGCGAGTTTTTGATATTACAGGAGAGTATATTGAACTTGAGCTTTTATCAACTTTCTGTCGTCAGTGGCGAATATCGTGCAGGGATGTTTTGGCTGAGATCATTTCGCCCTTTAATGCTCATTTCCAGAGTGAACTGTTTAAAGGTATTCATGAATCTAAACATAATTGATTATTGCGCTTAGGAGTGAAACCAACTGCTTTTCAAAATCATTGCTTTTTATTTTAAATGTAGTCGGCTTTCAGAGGAATAACGATATCGCTGAAGGCGTCGGCTGAAACCATTTTGGCCATTTTCTTCATTTGGATGATATTTGATTTCTTTGCCGTTCAGTGGCTAGCTGGTTTATTCCACAAGGTAAATTATTATGTCAAAATGTCAAGAATATAGAAAACTAATTATTATTAACCAGTATTTTTTTCTTACAGTGTATTGATCTGAATACGCATAAGGAAAAATTCCTGGACAAGATGAACTGCACTGCGCAGAATTACAGCTGGGAAAATTCTGACCTAAACTTTGACAACCCAGCAATGGGATTCGTAAGTACGGTTTTCCTTGCTGCGAGAACTGGTTGGGTTTCTATAATCAACGACGCCACGGATGCCGTTGGGATTGACACGGCACGCGAAAAGGACCATTCCAAAATGTGGTTCATTTACTTTTCCTTCTTCATGCTTACTGGAGGACTGGGAGCACTTGGCGTTCTGGTGTCCCACGTATTTCACAAATTCCAGATGGATAGCGGCTGCCAAATTATGCTGACTGAAGACCAAGCCAACAAATACACGCAAGCCAAAAAACCTGCTGGAGAAAGTTATTGGTTAATATTGGAAAATGAATACATACCTTGTCCAGAAAATGGCTCCTGTCGACAGCGCATTTACAAATTTGTGACAAACCGATATTTTGATGGGATTGTTATGTTGGTCATCACTGGGGATCTTGTCGTCTTGTCATTGGACTTTCCCCGAGCTTTTACTCATTCCACTTATGACTCATTAATGTTCTACTGGAATTTTATCGTCATAGTTTATGTAGTAGAAATGATCATCAAGCTGACAGCATGGGGAACATATTACTTCCGGTCTGGCTGGAATCTTCTCGATACGATCATTGTTTTGTCAGGAATCTGTGGATTAATTTTTATGGACTGGATTAGAAAATACGTCGTGGTCCTGAGGATCCTTAGAATGCTTCGGTTGGCGAGGATACTTAGATTTCTCCTCGCAAAGGAATGGGGACTCCATACAGCCAAAAAGGTTGTCTCCGCTTTCACGAAAGCGAAATATGCTCTGGGGAATCTAGTATGTCTGCAGGCCACATTCATGGTGACCTTTGGCATTTTGGGAACGTATCTATTCGACAATGTCAAGGACGGCGTTGGAGTTCTTGGCGACCAAATCAATTTCAGGACTTTCGGGTCGTCACTAAGAACGCTTACGTTACTTGTGGTTGGGGGACTGCCGGCGCTGGATGGGCTCTACTTGGGACTGGGAAACGATAAAACTTGCGACTCTGAAGCGAGAACGTGTGGCAATAAGGCTGCTGCTGTGACTTACATTGGCATGTATGCGGGACTCACTTTTTATATACTCTTGAATATGTATGCGGTGATGATTACTGAAATTACGTGGGAATTTGGGCGAGACAAGAACGCTGCTGCTGTGGCGAAGATTGAACTCAATCAAGTGCTGGAGAATGAGCATGATCCGGAAATTTTTAATTTAGAAGACGATGATTAAAGTTGTAATTATAAATGAGCTAATAAATGAAAACAAACAATATGTGATTTTGTTGAAGACAGACATGCCGTATTTTATTGTTCATGAAAGAGAGATGCAGAAAGAAAGAGAAAGAAGAGAGAGAGTGAAAGTAAGAAAGAGAAGGTCAGAAAAGAAGAGAAAGAGAAAGTAGGAGAAAGAAGGTAAAAAGAGAGATAGAAAAGAAGAGAAAAGAGTCTATGTTACAAATTTGAAGGTAGAAAGAGAAGAAGAGGAAGAAAGAAAAAAAGCTTATCATTATCTAGTCTCCTGGATTAACCTGCGCTTATCATTGTGCCTTTTGAAGCTGCTCTTGAAGCTTCTTATATTTCTTTATCGCTTGTACCATTTGCAGCGTGTTGGCCTGTTCCTTCGAAAGCCCTTTCGCCTCAGTTTTCTGTTTTGCTTCATTTTGCTGTTGTTGGTGTTGATTGTTGTTCTGATGTTGTTTCGACTGCTTTTGTTGCTGGATCTGTTGCAGCGCTTCCAAAATCATTTGTTCCTGTGACTTTTGCGGGCTCTGCTGAATGCTCTCCATAATTCCGGATGTCGCCTGGGGACTACTGGCCAATTGGTTGTTCAGAATGAATGCCTCCAACAGACTATTCATGCCGACTGAAGAGGTGCCGGCGTTGGACAAATGGTCCAGAATTTGGGCGCTCAGAACTCCGCGGTCCAGTGCTTCCGTCCCGGCCACCCCATTCAGAACTTCTCCGCTAAGCAGGCTCTGATCGGACATCACTCCATTCGCCACTTGAGCATTCAGCAGTCCAGTGCTACTTCCGAGAAGATCCTGCGCGGTGCCTACTTGATTCATGACGTCGGCGCTTAGAAGTCCGTCGCCAAAAAGATCCGTTGGCCCACTCAGGATATCGGCGCCTAGCAGGCCACTGTTCATAACTCCCGATGCTCCATTAAGGTCGCTAAAAGCATCAAGGCTCAGTAGTCCATTACTATCCAAAAGACCGGATCCGCTCAAGGTATCAAGGCTCAGTAGTCCACCGTCCAAAACACCGGATCCGCTCAAGGTATCAAGGCTCAGTAGTCCACCGTCCAAAACACCGGATCCGCTCAAAGCATCAAGTCCTAGCACTCCATTGTCCAAAACGCCCGAACCTCCATTAAGGTTATCCAGCACGTTGGCTCCCAGAAGTCCGTTGCCCAAAAGACCCGAGCTGGTTGCACCGCCAAGAAGGTCAGTGTTCAGAGCGCCACCTCCCAGAAGACCATTTCCCAAAACGCCTGACCCACTCGTACCGCTCAGGAGTCCCTTATCCAACGCATTGATAAATAATTTACTGGTTTTATCGTCGGAGAGCGCGGAAAGGCCAAGGGCCTTCAAGCCTATCATATTGGGAGCGGCAGTGTTGATTCCGAAAAGGTCGGCGAGGCCAAAGAGGCTCATGGTACCCATTCCCTGGACAGTGTTGACGTTGACGCAGTTGCCGTTGTTGGTGTTTGCCCCAGCGCAAGCGCACACGTAGCCTGGAACGGTGCCTTGGTCCTGCGGAGTGCATGGCTTGATTGTGCACCCGGAGGGGTGGTTCGTTGGAGTGCAGCTACAGGGAACACCTTGGGTGGCGGAACAGTCTGGAGGTGGCGGAGGGGCAGTGCATGTGCAGTTGGTATTGTTGCTGCTGCCGCCGCCACCGCCACCGCCGCCACCGCTGTTGCCGGGGTAGGGATTCCCGTAGTATGGCGGTGGAGAACCGTAATATGGGGGAGGTGGGCCGTAGTAAGGCGGTGGGTAGTAGGGGCCTGGGGAGTAAGGTGGAGGGGAATATGGGGTAGGGGAGTATGGAGGTGGCGAGTACGGAGGTGATGATGGCGGGGAGTATGGGGGTGAAGAGGGTGGAGGAGTATAGGGAGGGGAAGAAGGTGGAGGAGTATAGGGAGGAGAAGATGGAGATGAAGAATTGGATTTCGGAGGGGAATACGCAGGTGATGGGGGAGGCGAGTAAGTTGGTGAACCTCGTTTCAATCTCGTGATCTGAATGAAAAGTATGCACCAAGACAATTAGAAAAAGTTAAAATGATTAAAAATGCTAATATTATTTTTGGATAATCTGGACAACGACCTCTTCATGTTCGATTTCCTCTTCTGCCAATGTGACCTGTACGACTAAGACTATTACAAACAATTTCGCAAGAAAATGTGTGGGTCCAGGCCTAAATGAACGTAAACCCATGTTTGGGCTCGACATCAAAACTTGGGCCTACAGTCGGAATTTAAGGCTCCGTTGGAATGTTTCAGAAATATACAAAGTTTTTTTTTCTGAAGAGGAAGGAAACAAGTTTTCTTTGGAATTTCCCTTCCCTTGATAAGTCTTGAAGATTCCAAAATCTCGAATGATGCTGTTTGGAGCCATTCCTCCAAATTTTATACTCCATTTCGAGAGGAAATTGTTCACTAAATTCCAGTTTGAAGTGACCAATTTACAAACTGGCACGTGCATCATGTATCATTCGCATCACTTTGCACAGCACGTTCCAAATTGAAATTAGTGCATGAAATAAGTAACAGCATATTCTAGTAGGCAATGCCGAAATTATGTTCATGCCCAAAAATATAGTTATTGCAAGTTTGGCTTGTTCGTCTCGTCGCAATCTTTAAAAATATTGTCGTCGCGTGTGGAGGAAAATTACTGCTCAATAAAATCATTTGTGTTTCATCGCATGCCATGTACTTATTTTTGCTAGGAAAGTGTTCTATATAATAAATGACACGCTTCTCTCTTTATACAACATTTTATTGATTATTTCGCACTCGTGGCTTAAATGATATTATTATGAGCTTTAATGAGCTCGTGTGTGTATTAATTGATATTTACAGACACCTTATAGAGAAGTAACCACCGTCGTAAATATAAACTAGGTTACTATTTTAATAAATTTAACCTGTAAAACATATGTAAACTAGCATAAAATTGGTTTATCGCTTAGTGGTCAAAGCAGCTTCCAGTGATCGGCGAGCATTGACTCGTCCATGTCCAAAAATATTGTTCGGGAATGTTCCAGGTGGAGGATCATCAGGGCAAGCAGGGACGGTTGGAAATTGCAGATCTTGGTCCGCGTTATCCTCGAGGAGCCCCTTGATTTCTGCATGTGTGAAGTCTGGATCATATGCAAAGAGCAGGGCAGCAGTGCCGGCGGCGAATGGGGGTGGATTGCTCGTTCCCGATATGGTGGAATAGGCGCTGTCGCCAGTGTGGCCTGCAGAAAGGATGTCAGTTCCAGGTGCTGCAATATTACAAACATAGTTCAATCATTCCTGGATACTTATGTAATTAAAGTAAATATGCTAACCATTTACCGCAAATATTAGGTTTAATGGAGCCAGAAGGCGAAGGACCGCGACCCGCAAATACGCCACAACTGGCATCGTCGGCATTGGTGCATCCAACTGTAATCACGCCGTCGCTGTCTCCTGGAGATCCAATCGACCTGCAAGCTGGTCCTGAGTTTCCTATCCCGAAAAACGGAACAATTCCAGCAGCATTCCAAGCTTGAATGACAGGATTGTACCAGGAGGATCCGCCAGCGCCTCCCCACGAGTTGGAGACGAGGGAAGGGGCCATGCTGCAGTCGGGATTGGATCCATCTGGTTGAGTGGGGCAGACAATCCATTGACCTATAAACATACATAAACACATTAAGCTCTATGGTGACTTTAGGAATGATCTTTTATTTAATTTGAAATTATCATAAGCATACCACAAGCGAGAAGATTAGCCTCAGAACATGCACTGGTAGCACAGCCGCGACAAGTTATCCATTGCGCTCCAGGTGCGACGCCAATTCCATTAGCTCCAACCAGATTTCCCCTAAAAGCGTAATTAATGCTCTGGATGAAACAAAATAAATGATTGTGGTTTTCATTGTAAGTATATTTAAGCATATGTACATTTTATGGGTTCCATGACCATTTGCATCAACCGGATTGGGTGTCCTATAATATTCATGAAAAAAAGATAAGCATTCTCATTTATGGTAATTATATGGTATGGGTTAAGTGAAGATATAAATGTCGCTGATATGATGTAATTTGACACGTACCCTGCAGATGGATCATACCAGCCGTATGTGGGCCTGTAATTATTCTGGAGAGTTTCGTGTGTGTATCGTACTCCAGTATCAATAGTGGCTATATATAATAAAAGTAGAATCATTAGCTAATAGGTAATTAAAACCAAAGAATTTGGTTCTTAAAATATGTAAATTCAATAAAACATTACCGACAACAACGCCAGCGCCGTTATTTCCTCCGGGAAGAACCCAAGCTTTTGTCGCCTCAATCTTTTCAACAGCCCATTCAGCAAATATGGAGCTATTCAGACCCGCCACCTCACGTGGTTTGAATTCCCCGATATGAGCTATAATTTCTTCGCGAATTTCTGCAACTTGTGAGAGGGAAGCAAGAGCGTTGACCAGGGTGACGTTGGCGTTACTTATGTATATTTTGTTGTTGATCCACATGGATTGGTATTGAACGCCACGGCTTTTGAGGAGATGAAGTGCGGTTTCCTGGGATACATCCCGGAGTTCTTCAAGTTGAGTCTTGAGGGAAAGTATTCTTGCGCCTCGGGAGGCATATTTTGTTTCAGAATTTTTTTGAAGTACTTGACGCGTGTCTTGAGCAAAACCGACTACAATGTTTGCCTGTCCTTTAGAGTTGAGGACACGACTCAATTTTGAGTCAATTTTGTTACTGGCAGCAGCGGTGCCTAAGACAATGGCCAGGCTGACCACTACAAATAGCCTAACCATTTTAAATAATGACGTTATGGGAGGATGCGGGTATATTGGTTCTGGTATGGCTAAAATGGTATTGGCTTTACGAATGAAAACCCGAGTTTTTATATACCTAGTCGACACAAATAAATTGAATGATTATCTGAAATGTTGATGCTATTCTGGTAATTTTTCCTTTTATCATATAGTGTGAAAACTTTACATTTGACATTTTAATTTAGAATGGTACACGACATGTGTTGACAGTTCCCAGAATATATAATCATACTTGTTTATTTATCTTTCGGACAATTGAAAATTGCAAATCCATTATCCATCTGACAAGCTGGAAAGTCCATGCTTTCTTGGAAATGAAGCGACGGAGAAGTGATACTACCTAGCACTGGGTATATAAAACTTATGGCACATGTTCCCTTTACACTCTCTGCTCCTGAGAATTATATTTAGATAACATGCATAAATATCGATTGGTTGCTTGATGATTGACATTGTTTTCGTGGATCAAGTTTGCTTACCAACAGCAGAAACAAACAATGGAGTTATGTGTGGATGGTTGCTAATCTCTTGACAAGATTATTAGCCTGATGAAATGATGGATGGTGATGAACAAACAACTTTATTCAGAAGAGTGAGCGTTCATTGTCAGCACGTCAATTATAAAACATGTCATGAGGATGTTGACATCGTATTTGTGTGTGTGAGTATTTATATACGGAGCACTCGTACTAATATAGCATTATATAAGAAAATTAGGAAATAAATGGAAGCAACTTATCCAATTCAACGCATTCACCAACAAAAATACAATACAGTGTTATGTAATATGGTTTTTGTAACAAATTGAGAATGTCCTACTTCGGTACACTAACCTATGTCAACATCGTAATTATAAGGTGGCAAAGCGTACATACTGTTAGATGAAATGAATCACAATTAGTCAAAATAAGGACTCGCTACTACTGCAACAACATATTATCTACTAATGTGACAATCAACAATAGCACTCCTGTCAGCTTGTTGCTCTTTCATTGAAATCTACTGAGAAACTGGTCGTGTCCGGGTCTCAACTCCCGGAACTGTACTTTTCCATTATGCAAGGTATTCGTATTAGCTACTAACTGCATCCATTAGCAGAGACCACTTCAAATCAGCAGTTTATTGACAAACTCAAAAGTACAAAGCATGTACAAAAAATGTGTTCACTTACGTTGAGCTTTTATTACGATAATTAGGTAAACATGGTAACTAGAATGCTAATGAAGCTGGGAGTACAATAAAAAGTACGCAAATACCTGCACTAATTATTTGTTACAGAATTTATGGTCATTTTGATGCTTTAAAATGTGAACTGCGACAATGGCAGGTTATGCAAAAAAAATTCTACTTCATTAGCTTTCACAAAACGCGACCTTGACGACAACAAGCTTATTTAAGTCTAGTATAAGCAACTCAAGTTTTCCGTCACAGTTCCTCTTGAGATTCGTACAGCCCTGGATAAAGCAATTACAATTTATCTGAAGCTGTATAATTTTTACCAATTCCACAATATGGTTACATGAGAATCATGGATAAAGTTACTAATTTTGCTCACTCTCTCCCATACTTGTTAACTGTAGTCCTAATCTTGCTACCACGTAGCAACTTGTCACAAGGAGGACCCGCAAGAAAATTTACACTTGAAGAAATGTTCCAACGGCTAGTCCGAGGCAATCCCACCGTCGTCCTGTTTGACGATCCAGAAAGCAACCTTGAGTATCGAATACGCAAATCGCTGGAATCAGTAGATAACGCTGGAAGTGTCGTTTGGGCATTTGATCCCTGGTGGAAATTTCTCCAGCCTCGCATTACCCCATGGCTTGGGGCCAGAAAGTCGACCCCATTCCGATGGACATTTGTTTGCCTGATTGACGGCAGAAGGACACGAAACCGAGCCGAAAAGTATTTGGAGGATCTTTTGGCAATTGGCCACGGCCGCGTTGACAGATTCATCCTGATGGGCTTGGACAAGCATATCGACACGTTTTTAAGGACGAGCCAAGTGGAAATATTTCAAAACATTTTGGGAGTTCCCACAGACAAAAGCTTCATTTACCAGCGACAAATTTATAATCGGCCGGAAAGGGGAAGAACAGTTTTCAAGCTTGTGCATGACCTTGAATCGGTTTACTGGATTAACACCTCAACTGCTAATCTCAATGGTCAGCATTTTCGTATATCTGGGACGAAATTTCCTCCGTATTTGGACTGGGTTTATAATGAAAAGGGGGAGAAGGAGTTAATGGGAACTAACTACCGAATTTTACAAGAAGCCACACAACATTACAATTACACCAACGAATTCAATCCTGTGGAAACGTGGAAGTCGACTGGTAAGAAGTTTAAGAATGGAACCTGGGATGGCATATACGGGGATTTAGTTTATGGAGAGACGGACATCGCGTCCGTGTCAACGCAAACGTTAGAACGAAACGGCTTTGCTGATTTTGTGGGACCTTTTGGCAGGACTCGACTCATATTCGTGACGTCACTACCGGAAACTCATGTTGGCCGATACATCCTCTTGCGTTCGTTCAGTTTTAAAGTATGGATGCTAATATTGTCCTGCTATTTGATTTTTGTCGCTCTCATTTTCACATCCCTGCAACTTTCCTCAAGAAAAGGAACGGTGGTCAAGACATCAAATGGTAATCTGTTATTCAAATCGCTAACACTTTTATGGGCTTTGACTCTGGAACAAGCTCAGGAGAAGCAGCCCAGGGGAATACGTCTTTTAATAATCATGTGGCTCGCGTATATGCTAGTGGTTGGAACTGGATTCAAAAGTCAATTTGCAGCTTCAATATCCATCCCGCTAGCCGAACAAAAGCCAAAAACATTTAGGCAACTGAGCGAGCAGAGAAATTACAAGGTCAACTTTGACCTGAGCGGAATAAGTGCATGGATTCATTTTGAGGAGAGTACAAATCCCATCATCAAAAAGATTCATGGGAGATCTATTCAGTTGGAGAATACGACAGACTGCGTACTGGAAAGTTTCATGCAAAAGAGCACAGTGTGTATAGGATGGGAGTTTACGCTCAAGGTCGCAGCAGCAAAAAACCTGACCATACCGCAATTGCAGGATACCTTGATGGCATCAGCGGAACCCGTTTGGACCACTTGGTATACATTTGCGTTGCCAAGGAACTCGATATTTACATCTGCTTTTCAAAAGATTGGAAGGGCGTTCTTTGAAAGGGGATTCATGACGTTTTGGAGAAATAGACTGCTGGACTCGTACAGAAAAGATAGTCTTGAATGGACCAATAAACAGATTAAGTCGGAGCTGTACAAAAAGCTGGACAAGATTAGAAGGAGCAGCATTTCAGATTCGAAGCCGTTGAAAGTGGAGCACGTCCAGTTTGCTTTTATGATTTTGATGGCAGGTGTAACGGGAGGTTTATGTGTGTTTTGTTGCGAGGTTTGCTCTCGAAGAGACGAATCATTTTTGAGGAAATATAACGTTTCTGGTCGTCATTCGAAACGAGATTCTGGAAAGCTTAGGGGCATTACAGTAACTCATACTAAAGTCGTACCTATTGATTTTGTAAGATAAATTGTTCCACAAAATGTTTTAAAAACGTGTTTAAAATCATAAATGATTTTTATTCAATAAGTGCATAGTTCCTAACAATGCAGGATACTTCATGAATATTTAATTATAATATATACTTCATCTCTTGTGGAATATAGGTCAAATATTTACTATTCTACGTGTCTGTCCAAATTGTTTCTGTTGTTAATTTTGAAGAAAATATTTGTTATTAATGCAGCTGTAGTTCTGGTAAGACATGTACTTCATATGTTTAGGTCTGATTTAAGAAGATAATTATCATCATCAATATTGAATCATCGATTACCGGAAATACGGCTGATTTATCTCGTTTGTTCCAGCCAAATTTTATCTACTGCATTGGCGATGTTATGATTATTTTTTTGGCTCCAGTATACTAATGGAGAATGGCAGTAGTGCTAGCATGAAATTATAATTCCAAACTATTGGCTTCAATATCAATATCGGGAAAAACATATTGACATTCTCATAGTTCTGCCAAAAATGCTTGAATCCTACTTCCTGTTTTTGTTCAGATCAATAAGTCTGGTTCCAATGTGAACATGAAGTACTGAACATCGTCATTCCATACAAAGCCTTTCCCTTGTTAAGTAATGTTCGAGAATTGCCCACTATTTTTCTGTCTAACATCTTAGACACATCTTCACAACAATGTTTCGAAAAACTGCTTTACCAATAATATGCTCCCTAGTTGCAAAACTATGCACAGGAGAAGAAATTTCATTGCATACCGACTACAATCCCGAATATTTGCAGAAAAGCTTCAAGAACTATTTTGGGCCGTTTACCGATTGCTTTACACAAATACATAACTATCGTGAAATTGATATTCCGTCGTTCCCGTTTCCAGTAGTTCTCCGACACTTTGACTTCAAACCATGGCCCCAAAAGAACGCATTTGGGGCACAATGGAGTGACGTCTACCCGATGTACCACTATTGGGATATGCACTTGAACACGTCGATAGTGTTTGATTTACTTGGAAATATTTACGGAGAACTCTTGGCCAATGGCTCTGTATATAGGCGAAACGGAATTGAACAAATATTTCATTGCAATCGATCCAAATATTTACACGGTGGCATTGATGTACTGGGCGATGTGAAAAGTCACACTGATGTAATATATGGACTCTGTAGGAAGATAGATTTCCTTCTATTTGCTACGCACAATCGACCCTGGAAATGTGAAACGCATGTTGAGTTGCTGCCTCAATCTGGCATTTTTGAGAAAGATCGCAGCATATCCAGTTTCTGGTTTTGGAGACTCAGAAACGACACTCTTGGTCCCGACCACCTCAATAACGACAGAGTTGCGTATTTCTCAATGACGCAGGCAAACTTGCCACGATTCCTTATTTCCGTAACATCTGAATCGTTGCAAACCACCACCGCGATTTTCCACTGGCTACGCTGGATAAGAGGCCAACGAGAGTGGTACTTTGGAAATCTCAACGTTATTTTGCATCTTCACCTTGTTGGGTCTACGAGCATCGGTATAAACGCAAGCATGTCGCTTTTATTCCCACATCAGGGATGGTACAAACCAATCACTGTCCCAAATATCACCAGATTTCTTGGTAAGGGCCGAAATGTGATTGCGCATACGTTTGGTGAGCATTTGATGCTGGATAGCATAAACCTTGCCACGACATATCAACAGAAATATCTTCAGGTAATGCTTGCAAAATATGTTGCCCCATCCCAACAACTGCAATATGCTCTTGCGAATTCCAGCTTGCACGCTTTGGGATTCTACCGAATGGACGAAATATGGCGCAACGTATTCAAGGATTCATTTTTGTGCGATTACTGCCAGGTGTTGGCTGAGTTGTACGGTAAAGCCAACAGGCCTCTCATACGATTCACATCAGAAGTTCGAATAGTATCCAACACCACGCTGCCGTCCATGTTTACCACGGATAAACTGCGATTCATAAGTTGCGGTAGATCGGATGACAGGGGCTTATTGTACGAGGAACTTGTTTCTAGCTTCGACAGACCAACATGGATTTGGATTTTTGTAGTCATGCTAGTCGTCATTCCTGCAGTAATACAGTTGATCATTTGGCTAGGCACCCTGACTACAAGCACTCAAGGTAAACTTTTCAAATACAATATGATGGAAGGCATTACGTCTTGCTTTAAGCTGCTAATGGAACAGGGGAATCCGTTCACGGACTTGACCGTAAATAACCGCCACTTGAGCATATTCTTTGCTTTTGTCTTCTACGCCGGCCTAATATTCAGTAATGCATACAAGCGAGATAATATACTTCGAATGATTCAGCCACGTGGAAAAGTTCCGTACGAGTTGTTTTCACAACTATTGGACCACGGTTTCAATGTCTACACCATGGCAAGCCGGTTTAGCTATTTTGGCGATGGTTGTCAAAAAATAGAACTCAATTGCTTTGAAAATCTATTTTGGCGATCGGCACACATGTTTGAAAATCCACGAGGGCTCAGGGTAGAATCCGATGTAATATTGTGTGACGCATCGAACTCTTCGATTTGTAGAACGCTACAAAGAAATACAAAACTTCATCCCGGTACGATTGTAAATAAAACACTTCGTATTCCGCACATAACAAAAATAAAAGACACCACAGTTTTACAATACATGCAGCATCTTATCCTTCAAGAGGAACTGAATTCCTGCAATAAAACCGCAGCGGTGATGCCCGAAACGTTGGCGACAGATTTAGAGAGAGCGCTGAAAAGGAATCATCCCAAGGACCATGTCTACATCGGAACAGAAACACTGCTAGAGAGCAGCTTTCAAATGGGCATTGAAGTAAATGACGGGAATGGTTGGATTCCCCGGCTGCCGGAAGCAGCTGCTCGTCGGCTTAATGGATTCATTTCCTCTGGAATTGATCAAAGGCTTTATGGAATCATTGTTTGGTTTGCTAGAGTGAAGAGAAGGAGTGCTGAAATGGAAGACACAAATATGAGCATGGATACTAACGACGAAACTGGGCCAAAGAGTGCCACAATGCAGGGCAACATTTCTATAATATTTGTGGTATACCTGGTTGGTATAGCCACTTGCGTCGGTGTGTTTGCCCTAGAAATCTACAAGTTGCTTTTGCACTTACTGGTCAATGTCTATGTTGTATGTAGAAATATATGCTTGAAGAAAACTAAGGTATGGAAATATTAATAAAGTTGCAACTTATTTTGCTTATGCAGTGATACATGGAATCGTAGAGTAATAGTTTGCTTTTGTCGTTTGGTGTTGTTTGTCTCGAGTACGCAAACCATATTATAGGCATATACATTGACTATTTGTTTGAATTGAATAAATTTTAAATTGAATTATTTACTACAAACCGCTATTTTAATTACTGCTTGCATCGGTGATTATCTCAACTTTAGAGGAAACTCCTACCACGCTCATCCACACAAATTTTAAAGCATCACAAAAAGGCTTAAATAAACCTTCATACAATTTCAAGCACACGAAATTTGACGGAGAGAGTACGCTCAGCAATTCCAAAAGCCAGACACTCGTGCATACCGACAATAGTCCAGCATGCAGATAAAATACAACCACAATGTTATGACTTGTTGTAAGGGCAACAGGCTCCCCTACTTTCATAAATCTGGCGTATGCGATAAGATGCGTTGCCGTCTTATTCCACATCTCCCAGTCTTTCCACTGCTTCGCTATTCCGGACTCGAGCATTCCAGACATTTTCAAAGTTATCCATTGAATCGGCAATATTAATTCCCGCAATGTCCATCCACTTCTAGTTGGCAAAATGGTTTCCCTGCTGAGGCTCACAACCCGCTTTAAGGCAGTTTCCGTGAAATTACGATCACTTCGTAGTCGATTGCTTAGAATTATTTCGGCTTCTTTCATTTCGGAATTCCAGTCCATAAACGCCAATCGCGTACAGTTTTTTATCTTGTCGATATACATCGAGTTTCCCACGGCAGCCTCCTGAAGCCACTCGTATCGAGTCAAGTTTCGGACGATGGAAAGTATTCTTTTGTATTTACCAACAACGGGATATTCTTGCGCAGATTTCAGTATATTATTTAGAATGTTTTCGGATTTCGTATCAGAATCATTACCTCCAATAAAAAACCCAAAAACTGAATCAACAACATCTGTTACGCCGGTTGCAGCCACCATTCCCGATCTGCAGTAAATGGAAAACTTTCCATCAATTATATCGTCAAATGTCTCTGGTTTTATGGACGGCAGCGGCTGCGTTAATTCAGTAATATTTTGCCCTTTGTACGCATTGCTCATAACAATTAGGACAAGTAACCAAGCAGCGGATACAAAATATACGTGAGCGTCCTCACTCAGGTTGATAGCAACGTTGCTGGGCTGCTCTAAAGCGGCATCCATCGGCATCAGTAATAAATCCCGTAATCTTTCCTTTGATTGCACAAAAAAGTAGCATGCCTGCCTAGCAACAAGAAGAATAATAAACGTCGCGAACACAAATATCAGCGAACTCATCCAAATCCAGTGGTCAAACGCGGATATATAGCCGAATAAGGAAAGGGATTTCTGTGAAACCCCGCCACATGTAAGGAACTGTAAGCTGTGCTCGTGGACAACCATCCTATGTACACTCTCATGATGGAAACTAAATTTACCCATTTCATTAGCAAACAAAATCTCTTTGAAGTTCTTAAGCCCTGAGAAGGAGAACATTGCGTTAAGGATTATTAGATCGGAACTCATCCAGGACTGATAGTTTCGAAATGTCGGTTTACTCCCTTTCGTATGGAAATAATTACTCATATTTATACGGAGTTCCATGAAGGTAATAATGGGAAGGTTCAAGTCCATACATGGTATCGTTGCCGATTTGTTGACATGTTGGGCCATCTCATAATCTATGGACTTTTTTATCCCCTTTCTTAAATCATTTAGATTTTGATCACTGGTTGAGTTGGTTCTCGAACTTTTGAGTATCATGTCGTCACGATTTTGACCGAGTAATACGAAATAAATGGGATCGAGTAATACCGTTTTATTGGAAGAAACCGTGACGACTATTTCTGTGAAAGTGTTTGCTATACTGGAGCTATGAGCCTTCAATGTTCTTCGTACATCATAGATCCATGAGTAGACTGTGTCTGCATCCACCTTCTTGTTTTGCACAACTAACAGTTCGTACATCTCAAACTTTTCCAAACTTCTTGGGTAGCCGTCAGAACTCAATATGTAATTGCAGCTTGTATAACTTTGACTTGGGTCTGTATTTTCATTTTCGCACAGCTGTGTAGGAAAAAGTATATCAAAGAAATTTGTGGGAATGATGACATAATCTGATGAGTGAGAATCGAGATCTCTCCTAGTCTCTATAAATTGTTTGACAGCTACAAAATTAATGTATATCTGTGCAGCACAGCTGTGCAGAGGGATTTTAGGTGGCGATGTGTAAGGCTGATCCTTGTTGAGTAATTCGAAATTAAAAATGGTTGATCCGTTGTCTGATGTTTCACCGGTAATGATGGTGTAGACACTGAAGACCACGGGATGTTGAAATGGGATAGTTTCCTCAAGTCGGAGAATAGGGACTGGTTTCGGGCTTTCAATGGATTCGTTAGGAATTAGTGTGTGGAAATGTTGGAAGGTGGTAACATGAAGAAGGCATTCTGAAAATAAGTTGAGAAGTGGATTTATGTCCAGTGTGGACGCCGAAGTTACAATGGACACAATATCGACGTAAAATGCAAAGCAGAGGAGAAACGACTTCATGTTGACAAGTGTACTTTTGAGTTTTGCGAAATATTTGATGTGGATGCTACGGAAAGCGACTAACCGTTAGACTGTTCTGGTAGAGGAAACATCGGTGGAAGAAGGAATATCTAGCGTGTTAGTCACATAAATGTTGTACCCACTTTTGAAGTGGCACGCAAGCAGTTGGGTCAAAGTACGTCGCATATACGCTAGCCACGAATACTTTTTAATTATTGTATCACAATTCCGCTTGAAAAGTAATTTACGTCAAAACCATTAAGCGGTGAAATTCATTTTCTGATTGCTTATCGATCATGATACACTGCTGATGTAGGAATATCATAACTTGTGGTTATTTCAATATTAAATATATAACTGTAATTTTTAACATTGTTGATCAGACACTTTAACGGCAAAAGTTCAAAATAAAGTAACTTCATTTGCTTAGTCGTTCATGCGAACAGTATTTTCAATTACATTTTGATAAAACTGATGAAGTGATTTAATTATCTGCTCTTACATGCCTTCTACTACGAATATACTTAACATGCTTAATATTTATCACAATTCAAATCACTGACTTGACCATGACTACAAGTATTTATATACTCACTCACCATACATGCGACAGAGGTATAATATCTTGAATCTCTTATTGATATTGAGCACATTGTGTTGAAGTGATAAAAACCAAAGCAAATAAATATGCAGATAAGTACAATTTTTATTAATTTTAAATTAATTTCATCACACATATTATATAGTAGGAGACATATGCATTGATATGATTGTAGTGCGGTGCAGTAATCTTCTTTGACGGTATTGCAAGCAATTTTATAACTAACGTGCAACACTTATAACCAGATTTATGGATATGAAATAACAAAGAGCATTTGCCTTAGAAAACTAATTTTCAATGTCATCACTCATCCTGCAGATTTTGGTGGTCGCGGTATTACAAAAATGCTTGTCAAATTCCCTGCAAGTTGAAAGCAATCGTCTTGTTTTGATCCGAGGAGCAGATCTTCTTCTTGGGAAGCATCCATTTCAGCATAATGAAATTGCATTAAAACTACGAGGTATGTAATCATGAGACTGCTAATCTGGATGATAAATGGAAATGAAATGAAATAATACAACCGCAAACATTGAAGAAATATTAATTTTGAGTATAAAGTTCATATTATGTGTTGTTGTAGTACCTTAGTGAATGTGCTTCTATTTAAGGTAAAGAAGTGACCGGGCGACAGCGAGATTGGAAAAGATAATCGCTTCTGGTACATCATGGATATCTGTTTTCAACAGTTAAAAATATGCATGCATTAGAAACAATCCGTACGGAAAATGAATGGAATGGTTAGTCAAATATATTTTTAAAAAATACACACCTTTTGTTTTAATATATCGTTTGAGTTTAACGCTGGGATCGCTAGGAGTTTAAAGGTAAAACTTTCCACAGACCCATTACTCTGTAAGAAACAATATGTTTCAAAATGTATCTTTTACAACTATTTATTTCTTCATATAATTATTATGGTTACCGTGACCGAAAATTTGTACGCCGAATCACACAAGCTGAAAATCATTATGGGGTTCAGAATAACTGCAGCAATGACTACCAGCGATCCAGACACAAATCCCCCATGAAACCACTTCAATGCAATGAATGCTTGCTGGAGCAACATTGCGGATGTGATTGAAATCCAGGCAGCAATCGGAATTCCAAAGAGATAGTTGTAATCTTCAATCAACTTATCCAGCTTGTTCACCTGACATAATAATTTCTCTACAGAAGGAATGACTTCATCTCCGTCTTCTCCGAAAAACCTGTCCTCTAACTCTTGACTTTTGTTGCCCAGAAACTGATAGCAAATTCTGAGCCAATCAATGTAGGAGGAAAACCAGTTGGACAAAGACGGCATCGACACCAAGTGAACGCAAATAACCAGCATGACAGTGTAAGTGACCAACAGTATTGGTGGAATTGTGTAAACGCCGTAACTGGCTATAATGTAAACTATTGGATATGTATACAAGCCAAAGTTAACAATGAAGCATGCAACAGAAATGCCGACTTTCCACTTGACGGCGACTTTGGAACTAGCAATTAAATCCACATTATCTCCTGCCAAATCGCAAGTTAGTTCCGTTAATCTGTCCTGGAAGGCTAGAAATTCCTTTCTCTTTATCAGTGTCCATACGCGAAATGCATTTACACTAGAAAACCCACAAATGGTCTGAAACGTATTTGAAAACTTGTCCAACGAGCTGTACTCACCGAGAAACTGACCACATTTTCCACTGAAGACGAAATACAAAATAAACGAAGATATTTCACATACACAGTAGATAAGGTGGACTAGCAGCAGATAAACCGGAACCCTTAACTTGTTTTCGGAATCAATTTGGAATATAATGTTGCCAGTACACTGGCCAAATACCAATGGCAGAAACAGCACTGATTTTATTAAACTCTTAATTTCCTTTGGTGACGGCTGCTCGCGATGAATGCTAATTATACTGTGTCGTAGGAGCAAGTTGTCTTGATTATTCGAGTGATTAAATGTTGACATTTCTTCGACTTCCATGGACGATGTGACACTCATATTGGCTCAACTTATGTTTTAACAATGCAGTATTTATTTCATGTATCGTGAAGAATGCATTTATTTAGAACTAGTATCTTCATTCGGATCCTATATCCTCTTCTGACTGAGCGTAGTTGGTTCACCTTTGGAAGAAAATGAGTCATGTAGAGTAATAACCCACGGAGAGGCGAATGGATCTAATTGACCTAAATTAACATGTTCGGATGACATATCACGGAGGCTCGGCATACAGTAAATGATGCTTCCCATAAAAAATGATGCGATATCGTGCTCAAATGACCAACAGAGATGATGTTGGTCCTGATAATGGGGCAACTTAATTACGAAAAGTGCCAGTATGTATATTTTGGGTAGCGGCAAAAAAACAAAAGATCACCGGATAGAGATATACAAAATGAACCACCACATTAATTAATGTTCTGCTTTCTCTCCTGGTCATAAAGATTTGTATTAAAACCACTCTAATTCATTAATGTATCACTGTCACGGTATGTGGCTCCCTGGCATTATACACAAATCATACACGAAAAGAGATCACTGGCGACACTCAAAGATATAATTGAATCAGCCAAAGACATTTTAGCAATTTGTTAAATTAAAGGTTCCAATAGGAACCCGAAAGCTATGACTGTTTGGAAGAGGACGCGCTTGTAACTTTTTATATGAAATAGTCGCTGACTGATCTGCAAAAGTGTGTGCACGCATTGTAGGGCATGACTCATGTAAAATTTAAATGAAATGACATGGCATACTTCTATGCAAATCACTTGTCATCATCTGGTAATCAATAAGTCAACGTCATATAAACAGAAATGACATGGCGCCAGCAACATGCATCTTTTTTAAGCAGCCAATACATGATTTTCTGATGAACTAGTCATATTACACCATGAGCGAAAAATAAGTAGGTCGCTGAAGATAGCTAATTTTTTATAATGTTTGGCTTACTTAAAAGGAATGCGGCGTTTGTTGGATCCGTAAAGGTCAGATAAACCAGATTTGACCCGTAGTACTTGAGGATAAAATGACCAGCTCTCAATTCGTTATACGAATCAACGACCAAAATTGACACTTAAAATGCATGTGACATTCCCGAGACCCTCACCCAGCCCCCGGTTACCGATTGACCTCAAAGTCATTACTGTTCTCACATGTTCCCAAAGGAACCTTAATTCAAATCCAGGTTTTATGGAAATCGGTCAACGGGTTCACAAACTCAAGTTCACCTTGCTACCAGGAGTATTTTAGTTACCTCGGAAAGCGGCCAAATATTCCTTTCGAGGATACAGGAAATTTAGGAAAGCTACGGAAACTTGTGAATTTAAAAAACAACTACACTAACTTATTGAGTACTTCATTGCCGTGGGTAATGCTTAAGTTTGCCGTGTTTAATTATATCATATGACATTTGGAAAATTCATGCCACATCAATCTGCGGTGAATATTTAGAAAAATATTAATTCATTAAAATATGTTGTACCGAAAAAAACAGAGAAGGAGAGAAATCTCAGTGTATTCATTCTACGACTTACTATTCAGGTATACGCTCATGAACTATTAAATAAATAAATCGCATTTACACTTGAAACACAATTTATAGGAAAAGCATTCCGGTGAGAAATTAGCCTTTTCACCAAGTTTTATTTTTCGTGCTTACTAATTGTTTATCGTTACAATGCATATATTTGTTTGACTTGCCACGTTCATTACTCACAGAGCCAAAGAATTGCGATTACACTTATGCTACATTGCACGACCTTACTCCTACAATTTCACTAGATTACCAACCTCCTTATTCCCTACGTTCTCAATCTCGGTATCTATGCTGTAGACTTAGGAGGGCGCGGTATAACGAAAATGCTTGTCAAATTCCCGGCGAGATCATAACAACCGTTTTCCTTGGACCCTTCAAGCAACTCGTTTTCCGGAGATTCATCCAAATGGGTGTTGTGAAATTGCATTAAAACCACCAGATATGTTATCATGAGGCTTCCGATCTAAATGGAAAATGGAAATAGGAGAAACTTAAATATATCTTAACATTGCGAAATGACGTTTATATGTGCTGTTGATATATTATTATTACCTTTGTCAACGTGCTTCTATTTAAAGTAAAAAAGTGACCCGGCGACAACGTGATTGGACTTGCTAATCGCTTCTGATACAGCATTGAAATCTAGTCAACAAAACTCAATGTTAAATTTTTCCAAGTAATTCATACGGAAAACTACAGCTTTCGTTTATTCAACATAGATTTTTAATGATTCCAACCTTTCTCTTTAAACCTTCATTAGCGATCACCGCTGGGGTTGCGAACAGATTATCAGCAAATTTTTCTGCACATCCGTTACTCTGTAGTAAATAATACCGCATGAAAATCATGTACCTAAAATAACATGTTTACTTAAAGTACCTGAACTACAACAGACCGTGACAGAGAACTTGTACGCGGAGTCACACAAGTTGAAAATGGCTATTGGATACAAAATGATTGCAGCAATGACAACGAGCGATCCCGACAGAAATCCCACATGAAGCCACTTCAACGTCACGAATGCATGTTGCAACAAAATTGCAGAAGTTGTAGATATCCAGCCAGCAATGGGAATTCCGAAGAGATAGTTGTAGTCTTCAACCAAATTGTCCAGCTTTTCCAATTGATCTAGTAATTCATGTATGGTAACAGTTATGGTTTCGTCTCCATCAGTGGCGTCCAATCTGGTCTCTAAACTATTGTTGCACAGAAACTGATAGCAAATTTCAAGCCAGTCGATGTAGCATGTAAACCAATTGGACAATGAGGGAAATGCCACCAAGTGAACGCAAATAATCAACATGACAGTGTAAAACAGCAACAGGATTCTCGGAATAATGTTGAAGCCATAAATAATGATAATGTATATTATGGGAGCTGAATATAATCCAAAGTTAAGGACAGAGCAGAAAATAGAAATTCCCACTTTCCTCTTAACAGAAACTTTGCAACTTTGAATCAAATCCAAATCGTTTCCTGCCAAATCGCAAGTAACTTCTGTTAACTTTTCTTGGAAAACTTGAAATTCTTTCCGCTTTATTAGAGTCCACATGCGAAATGCATTTACACTGGAAAACCCGCAAATGGTTTGAAACATGTTGGAAAACTTGTCCAGTGAGCTGTATTCACCGAAAAAGTGAGAACAGCTTCCACTGTACACAAAGTAGAGGACGAAGGAAGCAATTTCACATGTGAAATATGCAAGATAAACGAACAACATATAAAACGGCACTTTTAAGTCGTTTTCATCCTCAACTGTGAATAATATGTTGCCAGTCACCTGCCCATATCTGGTTGGTAAAAGTAGAATTGACGTCACTAATTTTTTAATTTCTTTTGGTGTGACTGTATCCTGGTGGAGATTTATTTTGCTGTTTCGCAGGTGCGAGTTTTCTTGATTACTTGAGTGAATAAAAGTTTCCATTTCGCCGTTTATGCTGGACGGCTTGATGCTCATTTTATTTAGCTTTCGTAGTTTTATAATACCTTACAATGTCGGTGGCGTATGGGAGAAAGCACGAATGATACAAAGTTTCACCATAAAATAACGCATGTAGAAATGCACGGATAAAACCTCACAAGTAGAGATGTCAATCGGATCTTATCATCAGAAAATTTTCTTATATTATCTGATCTGATATGCAGATCAGATCAGATATGGGAAAAGTTAGATAGGATAATATATCAGATAAGAATTTTCATATCAGATATGATTCCATGTGGAGATAAGTTATTATATACTTACCTAACATCCATAGCATACGACACGTATGGTTGTGGTCTGTTACATAGAAATTCGATACAACGAGGGACGTTTTTGAATATATCAGTCACTCACACACACACACACACAAAATCAAATTGAAATTTGGTATGTCGTAGAAAGTAGGAACAAATTGACGAACAATAGACGCTAAATCGTTGATTTTAAAGCCAGTGATTGATTGCTATAGCCTGGAGGTCCTAACTGCGTTATTGCTTACTGAATATTTTAGCATCCGTCCGCTTTTAATATACAAACTAAAATTAAATTAACTAACAAGTGGGATTCTAAGAACAGTAAACCCCTGTTGGCATTGAAAACTTAATCAGATCATTCCGAGATTCAGGAAAGCCAATAAATAACACCTTTCAAATAAATACTGTTGCACAATAGGTGGTTTTCCATACCTAAGCTATCTTTTGCTTTTTTTCAGGGTAACTATAATAGAGTATGTACTAGTATGTAACTGTCCGATTAACTAATATTGGTTGCGAATAACTTTTGTTAACTTTTGTTGCTTGCATTGAGTTATATTATAACATTGTAGAAAGTATTACAGATACTGCTAAGTGGAACTACAAGTATGGAATATCCCATTAGTGCATGTAGAAGCAAACTCTTTAAATAGACTCACAATCAGATGCCTACATTTATTAATTGGGTTCGTGAATTCCTTGTAAATTATAAATTACATCGTCAAACACAAAATTTATTTTGATTGTCTATTGTAAAATATGAACGAATGAGTGGTTATGTATTTACAAGCCTTCTGACACCACCAGTTTGTTTTTATTTTGTCCGTTATCCTAACATATAGCTGGATAAGAAAATTTCTGATCTGATCTTATATTATCTTATATTTTCTTATATATCAGATCAGAACGGAATGGCAGATCAGATAATAATATCAGATAAGAGCTTTTCAATTTGGATAAGATAAGTATAAGAAAAGTTAGATCAGATCAGATAATTGACATCTCTACTCATTAGATGATATGATTGTGCAACGCTTTACCAAGGCGCGGCATCAAATAAAGGATGTTTCCTATACAAACATTGGAGATAGCATGTGTAAATACTCCGCAGCGGTGTAGTCGATCCAGATAATGTTATGTGACGACCTCGTTACCAAAAAATACAAAGCTATTAGACAGCAAATGGCAATACCAACAGGTCATTCACAGATACACATGTGTGAGGGAGCACCATTAAGCTAATTTGGTGTTGGTATGAAATAATATTTATGCTTTCACTTGTCGACAAGGGGATTGATTCCTGTAGCATCTGAATACATCATTATATCAATATGATGCTCCTTGTCCTGCATCAGTAATCGTGTATTCAGATCCATATTATAAATATCATTATTGCACTAATAATATGTAATGTGTCGTAGGTAATATATGTACTAGGTCCTACTGCCCAGTATCATGATTGTGCAAACAATTTTCAGTTTACACGCACTGGTTAAAACGTTTTTTTGCTGCAGAGTTATGCAATGAGTCATGAGACAATTCGTTTTAAAATGATTTTATGCGGTGCACGTAGCATCTGTATTTTTTATTAACGATAAGACACCTGTCCTTGTAGGAAAATCGCACATAGAACAACCAATATACATAACATAATTATCAGTTGGATTCTTGGTTATTTATAAGTTTCAAAATTATTATACTGAAGTTGCACTTGCACAAGAAGCACTTCTACAATAATTTTTATAAATATATCGACTGGAATAAATATAGATTAATATTCTATTATCAAATGAACAATAGGAAAGTTATAATTGTTTAAAATTTGAGTTAGTCAGACATTAAGCGACATTAAGGTTAAAACCACTTTGGCGATTTAGTATCGCAATCGTATGCTGTATTGAAAAAAGTGACAACACCAAACTCATATATGAATAAATTAGCAAAGAGAGTAAAGTAAAAACCAACTAAAGCAACATGATAATGAAAGAAATCCCCAAACTTGCATCTTATGAATATCTGTATATTATGCAGTATTTTATTTCATGTATATTTTAATTGGATTATTTAATAAGTTATATATAGGAATGTTTATTTCTAATAACTGGTTGCAACAGTGATGATCTCAACCTTTTAAGAAACTTTTACTACGCTCATGAACACAAATGTGCAAGTCTCACAAAATGGCTTGAATAAACCTGCATAATATTTCACGCGCACGTAATTTACAAGAGACAGTACAACAAACTTGTGCACAAGGCAAAAACTCAAGCATACCAGCAATAGTCCAGCACGCCGATAAAATACAGACACGGGTCAGCATGTTGTAAGGTCAACAGGCTCTACTGCTTTCATATGAATGAGATAAGATGAGTCGCCGTTATATTCAACATCGCCAAGGCCATCCAATGCTTTGCTATTGCAGACTCACGCATTCCAGATATTCTCCAAGTTATACATTCAATCCTAATACAATACAATACAATACAACATTCAATACAAAATGAATTCCCCTAATATCCTTCCACTCTTAGTTGGCAAAACGGTTTCCCTGTCAAGGTTCACAACCCGTTTTATTGAACTTTTCGTGAAAGAACGGTCACTTTGTAGCCGATTGCTAGGCATTATATTGGCTTCTTTCATTTCACAGTTCCATTCCATAAACGCTAATCACGTACAGTTTTTATCTGGTCGATGTGCGTCGAGTTTACCAACGCAACCTCTTGTCGAGTCAAATTTCGAACAATAGAAAGTATTCTTTTGTATTTACCAACAACATGATAATCTTCCGCAGACTTTAGTAAATTATTTAGAATAGTTTCGGATTTCGTATCAGAATCATTATCTGCACCCCCGGAACTAAATATGTTGTCAAAGAATCTTTTAAACTGGTTTGGAGCCACCATTCCCGATTTACAGTAAATAGAAAACTTTTCATCCATACGATCGTCAAATGTTTCCCGTTTTTGGACGGTAACGGCTGCGTTAATTCGGAGATGCTTTGCTTTGTTAGGTAAATATGGAGGTAAATATTAATTTATGAATCTCATATTAATTTTATTACACATGTTATATATTTATTTACGCAACTTGAAATGATTGCCGTGTTGTACATTAATCAACAGTTTTATTGCAAACAGTGACGGAATTGTAAACAGTTTTATAACTTCGTGGAACACTTATATGAAATGAAATAACAAAGCACATTTGCCCTTGAAAACTTATCGTCAATGCCATCACTCATCCGGCAGATTTAGTTGGGCGCGGTATTACAAAAATGCTTGTCAAATTCCCTGCAAGTTGAAAGCAATCGTCTTGTTTGGATCCGAGGAGCGGATCTTCTTCTTGGGAAGCATCCATTTCAGCGTAATGAAATTGCATTAAAACTACCAGGTATGTAATCATGAGGCTGCTAATCTGGATGGTAAATGGAAATGAAAGGAAATAATACAACCGCAAACATTGAAGAAATATTAATTTTGAGTATAAAGTACATATTATGTGTTGTTGTAGTATCTTAGTGAATGTGCTTCTATTTAAGGTAAAGAAGTGACCGGGCGACAGCGAGATTGGAAAAGATAATCGCTTCTGGTACATCATGGAGATCTGTTTTCAACAGTTAAAAATATGCATGGATTTAGAAACAATCCACACGGAAAGTGAATAGAATCATGTGTCAAATATTTTTATACAATGCATACCATTTGTTTTAACGTATCGTTAGAGTTCAACGCTGGAATTGCTAGGAGTTTAAGGGTAATACTTTCCAAAGACACATTACTCTATAAGAATAGAAAAAAATCTTTTAATATCTGTCTCCAACAACTTTTATTTCTTCATATAATTATTATTGTTACCGTGACAGAAAACTTGGATGCCGAATCACACAAGCTAAAAATCATTATGGGATTCAGAATAACTGCAGCAATGACTACCAGCGATCCCGACACAAATCCCCCATGAAACCACTTCAATGCAACGAATGCTTGCTGGAGCAACATTGCGGATGTGATTGAAATCCAGGCAGCAATGGGAATTCCAAAGATATAGTTGTAATCTTCAATCAGTTTGCCTAGTTTAGTCATGTGACATAATATTTTTTCTATCAAAGGAATGATTTCGTCTCCATCTTCTCCCAAAAATCCGTCTTCCAACTCTTGACTTTTGTTGCTCAGAAACTGATAACAAATCCTGAGCCAATCCATGTAGGAGGAAAACCAGTTGGACAAAGACGGCATCGACACCAAGTGAACGCAAATAACAAGCATCACCGTGTAAGAGAGCCAGAGTATTGGTGGAATTGTGTGAACGCCGTAATTGATTATAATGTAAATCATTGGATATGTATACAAGCCAAAGTTAACAATAAAGCATGCAACAGAAATGCCGACTTTCCACTTGACTGAGACTTTGGAACTAGCAATTAAATCCACATTGTCTCCTGCCAAATCGCAAGTAAGTTCCGTTAGCCTTTCCTAGAAAACCTGAAATTCCTTTCGCTTTATCAGTGTCCATAAGCGAAATCCGTTTACGCTCGAAAAGCCGCAAATGGTCTGAAACGTATTTGAAAACTTGTCCAAGGAGCTGTACTCACCGAGAAACTGACCACATTTTCCACTAAAGACAAAATACAAACTAAACGAAGATATTTCACATGCACAGTAGATAAGGTGGACTAACAGCAAGTACAACGGCACCTTTAACTTGTTTTCGGAGTCAATTTGGAATATAATGTTGCCAGTACACTGGCCAAATACCGATGGGAGGAGCAGCACTGATTTGATTAAACTCTTAATTTCCTTTGGTGACGGCTGCTCTCGATGAATGCTAATTATACTGTGTCGTAGGAGCAAGTTGTCTTGATTATTCGAGTGATTGAAAGTTGACATTTCTTCGACTTACATGGACGATGTGACACTCATATTGGCTCAACGTATGATTTAACAATGCAGTATTTAACTCATGTTATGGGAACACGGCGTTTATTTAGAACTAGTATTTTCATTCGGATCGTACGTATGGTAGAATACGAATGATGTACAATAATAACCCACGAAGCGGTGAATGGACCCAATTGAGCTAAATCAATATGTTTGATGGCATATTGCCGAGGCGCGGCATGCAGTAGAGGATGTTTCCCATAAAACATGATGCGATAGCGTGCTCAAATGGCCAGCAGAGATGATATTGTTCTAGATAATGCGGCAACCTAATTACGTAAAGTGCCAATACGAATTTATATGTTCGGTGGAGGCAAACAACAGTACATCACCGGATAGAGAGACACAAACACTACATTAATTAATGTTATGCTTTCTCTTCTGGTTATAAAGATGTGCATGACGACCACTCTAATTCATTAATGTGTCACTGTGAATTTATATGCCTTCGTATGAGACTCCTCTAAAAGATATACCCAAATCAACCATAGACATTTTATCAATTTGTTAAATAAAAAGTTCAAATAGGGACCGGAAAGCAATGGATGTTTGGAAAAGGACGCGCTTGGAACTTTTTATAGCTAATAGTTGATGACTGATCTGGAAATGTGTGCACGCATTGTAGGGCATGACTAGTGTAACATTTAAATGAAATCTTAGGGCATACTTCTATACAAATTACTTGTCAGGACTTGACTATCAATAAATCAACGTCATAAAAATTACATGACACCAGCAACATGTATCCATTTTTAAACCAGCCAATGCATGTGTTTCTCATGAACTAGTCATATTATGCCACGCGGAAAAATATGTAGGTAGCTAATTTTTATAATGATTGGCTTAATTAAAAAGGATACGACCCTTGTTGGATCCCTAGAGGTCAAATAAACCAGATTTGTCCCGCAATACTTGAAGCGAAAATGACCAGCTCTCGATTATTTACAAAATTCAACGATACAAAATTTGCCATTTAAAAGCATGTGACCTTCCCGACAAATTCAAGTTCACCTCGCTAACCGGAGCATTTTAGTTACCTCACAAACCGGCCAAATGTCCATAAGGATATAGAAAATTTCGGAAAGTTACGCAAACTTGTGAAGTTATAAAGCCAACTACACTAATGTATTGCGCTAAGTCATTGACACTGGTAATGCTTACCCAATGAATTGTATTAAAGCTAATTTGTCGTGTGTAATCATATCATATGATTCATATAACACTTTGATAATTCATACGACTTCCTGCAGCTTAAAGCTTTCTTAATCAAAGCTACTTGAATATGAATCAGCGATGAATGAACACTAATGAATTCTGTATAATTATGCTGAATATCTGTACTGTGTTTCATAAGTCGGGTGAATAGTGAGGAAGGCATTAATTCATTAAAATCTGTTGAACCGAAAAACTCAGAGAAGGAGAGAACCACAGTTTATTCATTCCACGACTTACTAGTCAGGTATGTATATACTCACATAAACTTATAAGTTATCAAATTACATTTACACTTGAAACAATTTATACGAAAATCTTTCCGGAGAGAAACTAGCTTGTTCGCCAAACTTTTATATCTGTGTTTATTAATTGTTTATCGTTACAATACATATAATTGCATGATTTTCCACGTTCATTATTCACAGAGCCCAACAAAATGCAATTGAATTTATACAACATTGCACGTCTTAGCAACTACAATTTCAGTAAATAACTAATCTCCTTATTTGTTACGTTCTCAATCTCTGTATTTATCCTGCAGAGTTTGATGGGCGCGGTATAACGAAAATGCTGGTCAAATTCCCGGCAAAGTCATAACAACCGTTTTCCTTGGCACCGTCGAGCAACTCGTCTTTGCGAGTGTCATCCAAATGGGTGTTGTGAAATTGCATTAAAACTACCAGATATGTTATCATGAGGCCGCCGATCTACATGACAAATGTAAATAGAAGAAACTTAAATACATCTGAACATTGCGATATTACCTTTGCCTCTACTATTGATATCTTATTACCTTTGTTAACGTGCTTCTATTTAAAGTAAAAAAGTGGCCCGGTGACAACGTGATAGGACTTGCTAATCGCTTCTGGTACAACATTGAGACCTAGTAAAGAAAATTCCATGTTAATATTTCTAACGCAGTTCATAAGGAAAATATTAATCGACTTTCTATTATCCAACATGGTTTTAATATCAATACAACATACAACCTTTCTCTTTAAACCTCCATTGGCGGCCACCGCGGCGGTTGCTAGCAGATTATCCGCAAATTGTTCGACACACCCGTTGCTCTGTAATAATAAATGACGCATGAAAATGATTTTCGTAAAATAATATATTTACTTCAAATACCTAAACTACATACCGTGACCGAAAACTTGTACGCGGAGTCACACAAGTTGAAAATAGTTATTGGATAAACAATGACTGCTGCCATGACCACCAGTGATCCCGACGGAAATCCCAAATGAAGCCACTTCAAGGTCACGAATGCATGTTGCAACAAAATTGCAGAAGTTGTAGATATCCAGCCAGCAATGGGAATTCCGAAGAGATAGTTGTAGTCTTCAACCAAATTGTCCAGCTTTTCCAACTGACAGTAGTTTATCTATGGAAGCAGTTATGGCTTCCTCTCCATCTGTGGCTTCCATTCTGGTCTCGAAACTATCGTTGCACAGAAACTGATAGCAAATTGCTAGCCAGTCCATGTAGCACGTAAACCAATTGGACAATGAGGGAAATGCCACCAAATGAACGCTAATAATCAGCATGACCGTGTAAAACACCAACAGGGCGGGCGGAATAATGTTGATGCCATAATTAATAATAATGTAGATCATGGGAGATGAGTATAGCCCTAGGTTAAGGACAGCGCAGGCAATAGAGATGCGTACTTTCCTTTTCACAGAAACATTGCAACTACGAATCAAATCCAAATCCTTTCCTGTCAACTCGCAAGTGACTTCTGTTATCTTTTCCTGGAAAACTTGAAATTCCTTTCGCTTTATTAAAGTCCACATGCGAAACGCATTTACACTTGAAAACCCGCAAATGGTTTGAAACATGTTTGAAAACTTGTCCACTGAGCTGTATTCACCGAAAAATTGAGAACAACTTGCACTGTACACAAAGTAGAGGACAAAAGAGGCAATTTCACATGATAAATATGTAAGATAAACCAACAACATATAAAACGGCACTTTTAACTTGTTTTCATCCTCAACTGTGAACAATATGTTGCCAGTCACCTGCCCAAATCTGGTTGGTAAAAGTAGAATTGATTTCACCAATTTTTTTTTTCCTTTGGTGGAATAACTTCTTGTTGAAGATTAGTTTTGCTACTGCGTAGAAGCGAGTTTTCTTGATTACTCGAATGATTACCGGTTTCCATTTCTTCGTTGATGCTGGACGGCTTGATACTCATTTTAGAGACTTTAAACAAATGCAATATCGCTTACAGTACAAAAACGAATTTTATTTAGCTTTCGTAGTTTTAATATTACCTTTCTCTGTAGGTGATGGATCAACGTATGGGAGAAAGTACAAATGGTGCAGAATTGGGTCTTCACATCGTTCACGAATAAACGGACGGATATAATTGCTTAAATTGGTGTGTTTGTGCAGCGTATTAAGTAGGCACGGCATCAAATAAACCATGTTTCCTATGCAAGCGTTGCTGATAGCGTGTGTAAATACCCTGTAGCGGTGTAATCGATCCCGATAATGTGATGTGACGACCTAATTACCAAAAAATACAAAGCCATTAGACAGCAAATGGCAATACCAACAGGTCATTCACAGATCTACATGTGTGAGGGAGCACCATTAAGCTAATTTGGTGTTGGCATGAAATGCTATTTATGCTTTCACTTGTCGACAAGGGGATTCACTACTGAAGCCTTTGGATGCATCATTATGTGAATTCTAAGGCTCCTTGCCCTTCAACTGTAGTCGTGTATTCAAATCCATACAACAAAAATCATTGCATATTGCAACCAATCATGTGTAATGTGTTGCAGTTAATGTATGCACATACTAGGTTCAAATACCTGGCATCAGGATTTATCAAACAATTTTCAGTTTTCACACACTGGTTAAAACGTTTTTGAAGTAGAATTAAGCAATGACTCATGAAAGAATTCGTTTTAAAATGATTTTTATGTGGTTCACATAGCATCTGAATGCAACAAGGAAATGATAAAAAATGTTTATCCACATTCATCCAAATGAATGCAAAATACGATACGTTTTTCCTTCTAATTCATCACAGTTATGACAGGTAACCAGATAACCTCACTTTGTTGATACAAGAGCGTCGCCTTTCCAATATTGCCAATATCTCTTCGCGGTTACATATATCCATTTCTCATGATTCTATTGAATCGAAAGATTTCCATTTGTTAAATAATATTTACGTATATGAAAGCTACGGCATACATACTTTAAATAAAGGCAAGTCAGATTCCCAAATTTAAATACATTACATTTCAAACTTTGTAGTGCAAAATGAATCCGTGTCCGTGTTCTGAGGAAGAGTACTACTACAAGCTGGACAACATGGTTCTCAATACCTGCCAGCATCTCCGGACCGTTTTCAAAGCTCGATGGAAGTCAGAGACGGGGGATGAGTGGATTGATGGTGTAGACGCCTACTGTCACGTAGTCGTCATGCAACGTGGAGGTCAAGTTGGAGACTGCGAGGAGGAGGAAGCGCAAGGAACCATTTCTCTCGCAAAAGCACTATTCTGCGTGCTTTTTGCCTAATAATCATAGTCGTAGTTTTTTAGTCGTGTGTTATCAGTCAGTCGTGTCTTTGTCTTTGCCGTAAATTCTTGTCAATTATAATTGAAGTTAATAACTACCTAAATTATAGTAAAATTGTGCCAATAGTTAACTAAAATTGTTAAAGTTAACTATAATTGTTGATGTATATTGTTGTTTTGCTTGAATTGTAATAAAATCGTTAAATTGCAATTCAAACCACCGCCTCCTTCGCTAGTCTACACTTCCACATCATTTAACTGAGTTATTGTTGTCTTCGTAAGCTGGCGCTTACAGATGGGCAGGAGTCCGTTCAAAGTTTCATTACTGGAGTAGGGCAAGGTGCCTTTAAAAAAGCAAGATCCTACGAAAAAACTGTACTGAAGAACAAGTGCGTTGAAGAGTGGGATATGGCTCTAATATGCAAGTTAATTCAAAATTTTGGATGCCCTGAAAGGTACAAAACCCAAAACGCGGCCGTATGGCAACTGAAGTCACTAAGGAACACCCTGGCTCATCACAGCAACAAGAAAGTTCCTAAAGTCGAGTACGCGCAAAAGGTGGAAATTATTCGGCGCAGTCTACTGGACCTCGGAATGGAGGAGAAAGACATTTCGAGTCTCGTTGAGAAAGCCGGTGTAACATCATCTTTGCAAGCATTGGAACTATTACATAAATTGGACAAGAAAGCCAAGCACCTTCTTAACAAAGGAGATGTCCAGACGGCCATAAATTCTTACTCTGACGCCATTGAGATTCCCAGATTACCACCCAAAAACATTGCAATTTCATACGAGAAACGGGCGGAGTGTTTCCTCAAACTAACCAAAGATCCGAATAGCGACCAACACTATTGCAACCAGGCATTAATCGACATTAAAAAGGCGATGGTGATTAACGAGACTTCATGCATGGCTCACCATCTTGCGGCCCAGTGCCACCAGTTTCAAAATAACCTTGAAACCGCAATATTTCATTTCCAGCGCGCCGTATCCATTTCACCCGAACAGGAGCATGTGAAAAATGACCTGAACGCCTGCAAAGTGCTTGCGGGTATACAATACAGACAAGATCATCTGAATCCCCGATTGATGCCAATGAATCTTTTGGAGCGTGTTGCCATTCTTGAAAAGGACAATGGTATCAAATTGAAGGAAGAAGATTTCGACGCCTTTAAACTTTCCCACGGAAAATCCCTAAGAGGCCAGAATCATGTTCGTCGTGGCCATAAAAGCTTTCATGGGTGGGATGTGCCACAAAGCTACGCGGAAGCTGCCAAGCATTACGAAGCGGCAGCCCGGGTGAGGAATGCTGAAGGAATGTACAATCTTGCAACGTGTTATCACTTCAGTTACGGAGTAAAACATAATGCTGCAGAGGCATTGCGCTTGTATCTAGAGGTTGCTGAAATGGACCCGAAAACGCGTGGCCAAGTCACACCATTACTCTGCAACGTCGGAGTGGCTGGAGCGCAACATTCCATCGGTCTTCTATACGCTGAAGGAATCGGAGTGGAAAAGGATCTTACGGAAGCAGCCAAATGGTACAGGAGAGCGATGGAATGCGGTGTTGGACATGCCGCCAATAACTTAGCAATGCTTTACGCAAAGGGTAAAGGAGTACCGCAAGATATGAAAATGGCGGAGTTGTGCTGGAAAGAAGGTGTGAATCTGAAAGATACTAATGCACCGGAAGCACTGAAGAATTACTACCTGAATGAAATGGAACCCGACAAAGCATTGAACATGGTCCGAATTGGCCGGGAAATGGGCAACAGTCGCTTGATTGCATTAACTGATGAAAGTCTCAATGATATGATTATCCTTATACGATCGCAAAGAGACAAATCAGAATCTGGACTGATCAAGTATGAAAAGGCCAATACTTTGCTCGTGAAAGGTTTAACATTCATGGAGAGACTGATAAGACAAAGCGAATTAGAGTTCATGGCGGATATGAAGTCCGTGATTCAGCGTGCACAAAGTGTGGTAGAGCGGAAGGTATATCTCAAGAGTCCCACAAGGAAGGGTGTTGTGTTGGTTCACCGACAAAATCTTAAGCGCACACTTGAATGGGAAGCGAAAATAAAGAAAGCCGGAGCTATACCTACTCCGGTTTCACTGAACCCTAAATTTAGCCAGACGACCGTGAAAAGTATGTCAACCGCAACACCGATTACCTTGGAAGAAATGAATCCCACTGAAGACCGCATTTTCAACAACAAGATTCTAGACCTCACCATTATTGATGACCTTACGGCCGTGTGCTCAATCCATTTTATCGCTGAAGATAACAACGGATATGTAGCTCGGCTGTATATTTACAACGTCGAAAAGACTAAAACGTCACTGGACAACTTTCGAGCAGGCTGTCGCGTAGCCATTATAAATCCATACATGAGGATATCTGGCCATCAGGTAACAAATGGAATTAGGGTTGATGACCCAGACCCAAGGTGCATTGTGTATTTGAAGAAAGTTGAAAACATGTGCCGATTCTGTGGCGAGGAAGGTGCTTTAAGAAAGTGTTCATTGTGTAAGCGGCCATATTGTTCCAAGGGGTGTCAGAGGCTCGACTGGAAAGAGTTAAATCACGAGTTAATTTGCTCGCTGGAGTACTAGAAACGCAGTGTAATAATATTTAATGGGATTTTAAATTAAATTTATGTAATTTATAAACGTATTTTAGTGGCATGAATGGTCTGCAATCATTTCTATCCAAATCACAGAATCAATTAAATTTATACATATGCATTAGGTTATGTCATCCTGCAATAGCAATAAAGTAATAAGGCCTGCCAATAATAATTTATCCCAGTAGTTCAATATGATTACAATTGTTACCAAATGTAATAATGCCACACTGCTGTAGATTAGATAGTGTATACATATATGAATTTTATTTGTTAGGCTGTATATTATGATGTGTTGATTGATGATGACTGGTGAGTACAGATAAAATAATACACATTATTAACTACCGGAAGCATGAAATGCTTGAAAGGTAGTTATAGCGATTGATCTGTTTGTCTGTCTGTCCGTCTGTCTGTCTGTCCGTCTGTCTGTCTGTCTGTCTGTCTGTCTGTCTGTCCGTAAACACTCTAAGTTCCCTCCACGTTGACCGATTTGGCTCAAATTTTGTATAGAGGTACCTTGGCCCATGGCGACGTTCCCTATTGATTTTCAGCCGCGTACCTCATCATTGACCGGAAGTACGGGGGTCGGAAGTTGAGGTCGTGGGCGTGACCTAGTCGTCAAAAATTTTTATTCTATAAATGGATGGAGTAGTTCAAGGCGATCATTTTTTGCCATGGCAACATGGGTCAAATCGGTGACTTGGCGGTGGGGTAGGCCGTGGAAGGTATGGGGGTCCCCAGTCGTCAATTTTTTATGCCGTAAATCGATGGGGATGATCAATTTGTCCCACAAAAATGTACTATAATGGTCAAATATGTATCCACATTTGCTATTATTGCATTCATGACGCTTCCGGTAGTTATGTATTAAAGGTTTTACACCTTACTAGTTGATCTAGATATGCATGTACTTCTTGATGTAACTTGTTGAATAAACCATACATTTATGTAGTCTGTTATACGTATCTTGGAGCAATATTGTATTATGAATTTAATCAATGAAAATCTGTTTACATGATGAAACATTACACACAATATTTGAGAAAATTGGGGCTATTCGTTACATGTTTCTGTAATTGTACACACTATATAATAATGATATGATGCAAAAAATTGACAATTAATATATCTAAAGATCCAGCTGAAGCATGATTATGATATGCGTAGTAACAGCGCTGAGCACGGTGAGCACCGTATTTCTTTTAAAGTGGAAGAAGATTCCGCCCTTAAATCCAAACGGAAGACATGTTTCCGCCATCAACTCCAACCGCTTCAGTTTCATCTGAAGCTGCATTTCCTTCAAACATTCTTGAACCATATTGCCACATCCTTCATTATTGTTTCCGCTTAAGTCCCATCCCATCATAACTGCAGTCGGGTTGTCCCCCAATTTCCACTGAAACGTCCGCTGCTGATTTCCCGAAATAATTTCCAATCCCACCGCATACTTTTCCTTGAATGCGCGCTGAAACTGGCTCGACTTTTCATAAACCATTCCCATCATTGGATAAATATGCCCAATGATCCCGGAAATGACAATGAATGCATCCATAACAAACAGAACCACAAACGAGACGGCAGCTTCATCCGAATGCTTGAGTGGAATGTAGACAAAAACGCAAATGATGATCACAGCGCCGGTCATCTGAATGAAAAGTTGCCACTGAAATAAGTCATTGATGTGTTTCATCAACTGCTCCAGTTTCAAATACGACTTGACCCGCCAGTCAAGATTTGTCCAAATTTTCTCAGAATCCTGATGATTGCTCCCTTCTTCCATTATGGCATCTAGGCACGCCGTCATGCTATCCGCAAAAGTGACGATGATCATACAAATCATCATGGCCTGTAACCAAGACAGTAAGCAGAGAACCACTTGATGTCCAAAAGACATCCAAAAGAACCAATTGCTTTCCTCGCATTCCGGAAGGAGTGTATAGAGAAACTGTGGAAAGCGGGGTTCGTATAGGTGATGATAAGCAGTACTTGTTGCGACCACCGAAATGGAAACTATGAAGAACAGTGTCGTCTTCCTGATAAGCCATACCCGACGACGATGGATTTTCTGGATACCCTTCCGGTCCAGCTCTGCTCCCGTGATTATGTCGCATTCGATCGTGTTCCACAGATTTTGCAAGGTCAGTAGTCTCCCGTGCGTGGCGAAAATTTTCAGCAGGATTACCAGAGAAAATGTGGAAACGTACACCCAGCCAAATGATTCCAGCAATGTGGTCGACTTTTCCTCGTCGTCCGAGATGATAATGTAGCGAATAAACTGACCTAGTTGAAACATGGCGAGCACCGTGAAACTGGCGACGTAGAGATGGTTTAGAATGTTGTAAAATCTGCTTTTGCAGGCGGTTAGATTGACACTTCTAACGCTTGTAGAAATGTGGTTTGTTGAGGACTTGTCAAGCTGGTCTTGTTGGGACGGGTCTATTGTGTCATTCGGAAATATGCCAAATATGTTGCAAAACTTGAAAAAGTGCGCCAGGTCTAACGCCGTCGGACGGAAATCTTCCACGGGCTCATAGGTAACCTTTTCCATGGTTGATGATGGCTTTCGTTTTAGCGGAGATACTACCATGATACATTCGAGAGTTGTCATAGTCAACAGCTTAATGAACTGATTTTTGATCAAGGGATAAATGATTAGAATTAAAATATAAAAAATACATTTCCAGTTACGTAAATGTGGGTAATAAACGTCATGGCAGTTTTGCCAAAACAAGTTATATTAAAAATCTGGTATCGTCAATCGTGGACGTTTTCTTTGAAAAACAACAGGTGGGTGTTGGAAGAGAAGCCAAATGAATCTTTCAGGATGAATATACAACATCGAAAATGTAAACAAATCGGAAAGGAATGTCATATTGATTGGATTTACAACAGATATTCCTGCGCAATTTCTCTTGTTACCATCAGTGGCCACTGGATTGGTTCAGTTTAGTAGGTATGGAAACAACCAAACCTTATTTTTCAGGCAACCAAATTAATTCATCCAATGCTCAATCATTTACATGTAAATATTTTGACAGGGAGCTTAGCTACTTTTTCTAATAAGCGTCCTTATCTAACCCTGATATTCTATCATACCTGGATTGGTGTTGACGTACATTTTTTTATATTGACGGAAACATTATTTTACTGGCATTAGTACGTTTAATTAGAAATCGAATACCTATTTGAGATCAATTTATTAAAATAACACCTTCAATTACACTTTTCATTAGTTAGTTAATAAAATAATTGGTGATTTTTGCAGACATGGAAACTTTAACGTATTTTCTCCGGAGGAAATACATTTTCTCCGACCATTTTTCATATGTATAGACTTGTTAAATTGCAGGTTTTTACTATCTGGTCATTTTCCCTCATGACTAGTGGTTTCGTAATTAACTAGTAAGGTGTAACCTTTAATATATAACTACCGGAAGAGTCGTCGTGCATACCGAACTTATTATTAATTTTAAGACTTATTTGACCATTTTACTGAGTAAGGTCAACGAAGCGTACCACCTTAAAAACACGACCACCTTTAATTTTGCTTATTTGTGCTTGGGTTGATGGACCATAGTGTAAATGTAATGTGTGCCATGTTTCAGCTTCCGGATGTCACCCTTGTGGTGGTGGGTGCGGGGTGATGGTGGTGACCCCGAACAAATGGAAAAACCTATATTTCTAGAAGATGATTTTAGGTAGGAGCACGATAATTTAGGACATGATCTCAACCAATAAGGTGCATTTAATCGTCAGATATCTTGCCGATTGCCCAATATCTTCCTCTTTAAAAACGATATTTTCGGCCTTTTTTGAAAAAGTTGACTTTTTTCACAAGCTGCCCCTATTCCCCAAACCAGTAGTTAGGTATGTAACCCATTGCACTCGGGAGCATTTTTTGTGCTCTATTCGATGCAAAAAACCGCGTGTCTGTCGGACGTTTGGTTACGTAGAAATTTGTAAAAATGTTTAAAAGCCCGTTCCGGTTTTGCGCATTTCTACATTCAATCCCTTGCATTTCAGCCATTCCAGCAAAAACGAAAACAGCCAGTGGTTTGTTGGAATGCGTTTGTCTCGTTTTGTGTAACTATTATGGTGTTAACCTGATAAACTGATCGGACTAGAAGTTTTGCCAAGCCGTTACTCATAAACTATTTAACCGTTCTGGATCATTTAAAAAGCATTCAAAAAGTAAAGCACAGGACACTTGAATTCCAACTTAACACATGTTGTTTCCATTTCTGCTGGAATGGCTGAAATGCAAGGGATTGAATGTAGAAATGCGCAAAACCGGAACGGGTTTTTAAACATTTTTACAAATTTCTACGTAACCAAACGTCCGACAGACACGCGGTTTTTTGCATCGAATAGAGCACAAAAAATGCTCCCGAGTGCAATGGGTTACATACCTGACTACTGGTTTGGGGAATAGGGGCAGCTTGTAAAAAAAGTCAACTTTTCAAAAAAGGCCAAAAATATCGTTTTTAACCAGGAAGATATTGGGCAATCGGCAAGATATCTGACGATTAAATGCACCTTATTGGTTGACATCATGTCCTAAATTATCGTGGTCCTACCTAAAATCATCTTCTAGAAATATAGGTTTTTCCATTTGTTCGGGGTCACCACCATCAACACGCAGCCACCACCACAAGGGTGACATCCGGAAGCTGAAACATGGCACACATTACATTTACACTATGGTCCATCAACCCAAGCACAAATAAGCAAAATTAAAGGTGGTCGTGTTTTTAAGGTGGTACGCTTCGTTGACCTTACTCACTGCGTCCAATATGTTTAAATTCAACATATCCAACGATTTATGCAATGACATTTTTCACACATGGGGACCCCTATACACTCGGGGGCCCCTCCCACCGTCAGGTCACCGATTTGACCCATGGTGCATTGGCAAAATATTATCATCCTGAACCCCTCTATCCATTCATACAATAAAATTTTTTCACTGTTTTGTCACCCCCACCATCCCAAAGACGTCGACCCCCCTACTTCCGGTCACTTTTCAGGTACATGGCTGAAAATCAATTGGGAACGTGGCCTTGGGCCAAGGTACCCGTATGCCAAATTTGAGCCAAATCGGTCAACGTGGAGGGAAGTTAGAGTGTTTACAGACATACAGACAGACAGACAAACAAATCAATCGCTATAACTACCTTTCAAGCATTTCATGCTTCCGGTAGTTAATGAGAATGGACATTGAAAATTATTTTTGAAACTTTTACCAAAATTACGATTTTTTCCGATCCCGAATATTTCGCCTCAGATTTTCTCCGGCTCTCAGCCGCGTAACCGCGCATGTTTCCATGCCTGGATTTTTGAAACCATTATGTAGACTAATTTGTGTTTTCTTTACGTAATCTGAAACTTGGATTTGTGCAGGGTTAAGCAACGATTTACCACAGAGGTATTATAAATGTAGGTAAGTCAACAAACTATTCCATCATGTCGAATATCTGTATTATTTACGCTTCTAGTACACAGCCGGCATACACATACCTATTACAATCTCATTACGGATGAATGCAGTGATTGATCATTTGATCACTCCCTTTTGTTCCTTCTCACTGTGTGTTTTTCGGTGAGTCACTTTAAAATCATTCCATTTTGCATTACATTGCATGTATGGCATGAAATGCCATTGGTGCAATGCATGAATGTATTAAGTGGAAAGTTTTGTAAAAAAAGCATACAACTTACAAGTATGTAAAGAGCTTATTACAGATTATGTTTCATTTCCGTATAGGCCTGAAATTACATGACGTCACAGGAGATAACGTGAGATAAGAATGAAAGACGTTGCAAAGCAACTTGCACACCCGTAAGCAAGTAAAGTAAAAACTGATTCACTTAATCTTCTGCTATGAATGGAAAATAGAAAGCCAAACTAAACTTGAGCAAACAAAATTTTCCAAGGAGCACAATGCATAATATGGAACACTGGCTCTTGCGATTCAACTGGGACAGGAGGTCAAATTATAACATTCCCTTTGAAACAATTTAACTCATTTTTAAATAGCGGATAGCCATTCTGACCATCTCGTCTGATTGTTGGAAACTAACTGCAACTTAGCTCCACATAATGGAATCGACCCAATCTCAAGTGCGGATGGCAACAAAAGCTGAGACGAAAACGTCAAAGGGGAAGGCGAGAGGCCCATTAATCAGTTACCGGGCTAGGACAATTTTGGTTGGAGGTTTGCAAATAGTAAGTAATTATTGGCGCCAATTATTATTTAAATTAATTTCATCTGGACAACTGTATTATTATTCCATTCTGTCTGTTAAAGAACTGAATTGAACGTTATATTTTTATGTGTACTCAGCTCATGTGTGCCATCACGATTGGAAATCTACTGGCAATGTGGGATATGATATATTTAACCGCAATCATCCCGCTAAGAGCTGTTGGCACAATGGAGGAAGGAAACGCAGTAACTGAAATGTACAAGGCTGCCACCCTGAGGATTTTTACTGCCATGTTTCCAATTGAAAATTTGGAATGGGTGCCGTGGTATATCGACACATTCAAGTATTCCGTGGTTACTCTCGCAGTCGTCAATATTGTCCAGGTGGTGTTTGCCTGCGTACTTTTGGTAGCAACTGATGTGAGCAAATTACAAATACTGTCTACCAAATTACTTTCAGGTCAAAAAAGACTCTCTGCTTACCTAGTTTGATTACCATTCACAGGAAATGGAAACCAGACCAGCACGTCGCCTGCAATTGGTGAAATATTGGCGCTACGGAACTGCAACCTTTATGATAACTGATTTCTTAACATTGGGTTTGGTGGCTCAAATGCGTTATTCACTGGCTTACCAATGCGGGGTCATGGCAATCGGGTTTCGTGTCTTTTTCCTCTGGCTGGTGCAAGGCTATAAGGATAATATTGAGCAGGAAATGGCTAATAATTCCACTGCTGCTCCAGCAATTCCTGTTACAGATGGAGAGGAAATGTAGTGCCATCATACAACTGATGATTCGGCACAGTAATTTTACTCATCAAATTGCGTGAAATGAGAGCGACAAAATGTACATTGCATAATCGTTAATTATTTTCTACTATATTTAGTTTTTAGTGCGGCTAGCCTTCTTACTTTACTACTTTTATTAAAGTTTCGCAACAATTCGTGATTGATGATATCGTTATGAGATAGAATGTTTATTTTTTAATTGCAAATCTATGTAGGGTCGTATTTTGTGAGTTTCATAATTGTCGATCATATCTATTTTGCAAGTTGGAAATACAAATTCATATCTTAAATACTCGTTTGGCTTATTATATCCTGAATTTCAGTTAATTGTCAAGTCAAAAATACAAATTCGAGTTGATCACTCCACTTATTCGTCCAGTGCGGAGCTGTAAAAATGTCTTTCGATCAATCGATGCAACTAGCTTAGTGTAGCTGCTTAAGGGTCAATTGATACACAAATTGTCAATAAAATACCATCAACCCCATTGATGACTCGTGTATGTGCATTTCTCGACACAACATTTATGAGGGAGGAAACATCGTCAAAATGAGTCATGTGGCAAACCGGATTTGTCTAGAATACTCCGAGAGGTCCATCGGGACCGTATTATTATAATTCCGCTTAGATAACCATTGCGCTGAGTCATGAAACCACTGCGTCGCGTTCGCCCAATGTTGCTCACATTTACGCTTGTGCATAAGTAATCCTACTGAATAGAAACTCAACATATAATAATATTATGCAGGTATGTATGTACATACCTCATGGGATTGGTAAAAAGTGTTTATGATAAAAATATGCAGTAGGGAATATCAACAGCGATGCCTTCACAAATAGCAACAAAGCCGTAATACATAATCCCCTTCTACGCATGGAAAGGGACAAGTAAAAATAGAAAAAAGTAAAGGTCACTTCACACATTGTACACATTGTACATTTACGTTTGCTCGGATTCTTAATATAAGTACCAAAAGAAGACTCTCAAAAACCTAATTCTCGTCTTCCATGTAATATTTTACTTTATTAAGCGGTTGATGGTTGTCGCGCAATCACCTTTTACGAGAATTCCAAAAACCTTTCTTTTATAATTGCAACAAAAAATTCAAATAGTTTCTACAATTTTTTTTTACATTGAAATAAAACGCCCAGAACTTCCAATTTTCTACTTTCACCGCTTTTGAAAAAGGCGAGCAATTCCATCCCTGAAAAGCCATGGACCAAGCAATATCTAATTTCCGGAAGGAAAATGAAGCTACAGTGGAAACGTTCGAGGGTGTGAACTCCAGCCCATTCATCAGTTACAGGATTAGAGCCATGCTGGTTGGTTATCTACAGATCGTAAGTACTTAATTCCAGCAGTCAATTTTAGTGAAAAATTACAGCGGCTTTCAAAGATTAAAATACTTCACCCTTGTGTCATAGTAGAGTTCTTATAAATTCGCATTATATGTCTAGATTATCTGCACTCTGACGATTGCAGTGTTCGTGGTATTTACCATCCTCATGGCCCTTATCACCAAAATTTCCCTTTCTACCGTAGCAGCTTGGAAGGACCAGCAAGTCGGCAATACATTAGAGTCGTCCGAGGTTTTGGCTTCAATTGACGAATCTACCCTCCACAAAATAAAAGTGGTGGCGTCATACCTGATCATCTTGTGGATATATTTCGCTGTTCTAATGGTCGGCAATGTCATCCAAATCATTTTTGCCAATGTACTATTGGTCGCCACTGATACTGTAAGCAAATTCAATTTCATTAAAATATTTTCCAAAATTCCCAACTGTATGTAAGGACCGCATCTCTGAATATATTCGAATTTTGTTTGGTTCACCACAGGATACTCAACCAGCGCGTCGCTTTCAATTGGCGAAGTATTGGCAATGCGTTAATCTAGCTTTCCTTCTAACCGATTTCGTGACATTAGCTCTGATATACCCTCTCCCGTCGCAACGGCCTTTCCAAATTGAACTCGCAGCTATCGCGTTTCGTGTCATTTCCATTTGGCTGGTTCAAGGTTACCGAAGAAGTGTTAAGGGGGAAATAGTGAACTATGACACTTCAGCCATTCTTACGTACAGCGAGGAGGTCAAATTATTTTTTCGAACTGCTGCGAACATAATTATACATGGGATACGGTAGGAATTGTCTAACTAGGCCTACGCATTTATTACACACAAACAGTTCAACATTCTGGAAAGCGAAACCTGTCATGATTTTTATGCAGTTTTTTCAGTTAGAATCAGAAGGCATGATATAGAGTCATTGATTGATTAGAAAATGATTGACGTAATCAAGCGAGCTTGGAGTTTCCATCAGTTTTTTTTTCACCCAATCCAATGAACGGTAACAAAAGTGTCTCAGATAAAGGCACAAATATCATGTATGTACGTACGACGATAAGAATTCTGATGTTGATCGTCAATTAATTTTATGATTAAAAATAAACGCGAAGGTATACTTGCAAAACTATGATACTTTATTATTTGAACATTCCAAATTGTTTTCACAATAACTCTGAAGTGTGCAGAATTATGTTACGTAATGCATCACCGTTAGATCAAATGAGTGACCTTAGTTAAGAAGAGCCCCCAATCCTAACGTCTGCAGAAATTGAACGTTGAGCAAGCGGTAGTAAGCATCGTCCAGGTATCCAGAGTCATCACCAAAGCAGGCTGGGTCGGATCTTCCATTGCTCTGCAAATACAAATTATAAATGAAACGCGCATAAAAATCCGCAATATTTTAAAATGCATTAGTTATAAAACTGTTAATTAAAGGTATTTACCAAAAAGCAGTTGAGACTGTACTGCAGTCCTTTCGCGTACTTCTTCTTGACAGAGTTCCAGTATTTCATCATGTCCTCATCGTAATTGTACTTTTCTGGATAGTACTGGCGAATCAAGTCGCCTTCAAAATCCCAAACGGTAATGTCCCAGAGCCAACCTCTAACAGTTCTAGCATTGAAATGGATGGTGGTGTTGGCCAACTGAATGCCCACGTCCGGCACATAATGATAGTCTGCGGAAAATCCAACCGTGATATTTGCAAACAACGCAAAAGAGTTTCCGCTCAGATGATATGTCTCTGTAGGATAATTTGTCACGTTGATGAGGAAGCCCGGACAGGACCAGTTGAAATAGGGAATGTCAAACTGATGCTCAATTCTTGTCGGTGTTACGTTGGTGGAGGTTTTAATGGTATCCGTTCCAATGAATTGTGTGCCTCTACAAAAAAACAATAGCCCATATTTTGGATATATTTGTGAGCCAAATTAAATTCCGTTTTTAAGGCGCGTAATAATTAATAAATCTTACCCAGTAGAGAAATGTACTTCAAAATCAAGGCAAATTAGCCAAAAGCAAAATGTGTAGCGCTGGCCCCAGTCAAATTCGGGAACATTTGAGTTTTCGGTGAGCTTCTTTGATTGGACGAGTAGTTGCTTGATGTCGATGAAAAAGTTGTCGACGCCGGGCGTGTCTGGATACGCTGTAAGGTCGGCTAGTACATCCGCTGGCACATCCTTAAATGTTTCAGGAACCAGCTTGTTAACCAGGAAGAAGACAAACCTGTCCTTCCACGTAAGGCTTTTCACATCAAAGTTCTCTGCAGCAGGAGTTCCATTTTTATTGGAACTGGCGTCCACCGCAGACAGCGCAAAGAGTCCAATGCACACAAGGGATAGCAGAGAAAATTGGGTAAAAGTCATCCTTCAATTTTCTCTGAAGGGACCAATATGTTTTAAAACTATACCCCGACAGAGCTAAAAGAATGAGCGGACGGTTTACGTTCGGATACACAGCACACAATGAAATGAATCAAATGTTTCTAAATGTACATTGAAGCTTAAATTGATCTGCTTGTGATATTCAACTTGAATTCCTGATCTAGATAACAAATATGTTCTTACCCACCACCCATCATTATCTATCAACCCAAGTGGCATGATATATCCCGATCATTTTATTGATTTGGAATTTTTATTGATTTATTGATAATTCTGATAACTGAGTCAGTTAAACTGACTGTTAACATCGGTACAAGATTTTGAAATCACATGGAATTTTCCAATGCTTGTGAAGCATTTTTAAGATCACACTATAGCATCATCAGTACATTATTAATAGACCATACTAACCATAGTTTTATCTGGTTCGTGATAATAATGTTATTCAGTTAATTGATTGAAAGGTTGAATCAATCATCAGCATCGCATCAACGCTAAGGACTCCTTACTCTGTAAATATTTTATATAAAGGCTGCTCTTAAAAACAAAGTAGGAGATCAATCATGACAAGAGGTATCACGAAGATTGCGATTTGAAAATTGCGGGTGCGACAACTGCGACCCGAAGATTCCGACTACGACAATTGCAACCTACGAAGATTGCGGCCTGCGAAAATTGCGATTGCGAAAATTCTGACATGAAAATCTCGAGAAAGTATGTGCAAGTCGTTTGTATTTATGATTAAAAATACCAAGTCAAAAGAAATATATATTCTCTTAAATAAAGCTAATATCACATAATTTCTATGATCAGATAAACATTTTTTCTCGCATTTTTTATAAAACTATTTAAAAAATTACTCTCAATTGCTTCGCCGCAATCTTCGTAGGTCGCAATTATCGTAGTCGGAATTTTCAGAGTCGCAATATTCGCATCCGCAATCTTCGGGTCGCAGTTTTCGCACCCGCAATTTTCTAGTCGCAATTTTCGCGGGCCCATGACCAGAAAACGTTGTGTTCAGCCATCTCCCTAATCATCCGTTCCCCAAACTCTTGTGGCGTCTCTCCCCTGCCATTCCTCACCTCGCTCCAGCCGCCCTCTCCCGCCTTCTCCTCCAGATATCCCACCACCAGCGACTTGAGTCCACTGTAATGTAATGTAATAAGACTTGTAATGAGCGTAATGGAGCGCAGTGTTTCCGTCATCATCCACCTCCCTCAAGTTGACCCCGTACTTTTCCACAAGCAACTCCATACCCTCCACCCATCCCCTCCGAGCGCACACGTGCAGCGGCCTGACTCCCCCTCCCCCGCAACTCTCCCAAGTAACCCTTTTCCCCACGATCCCCACAAACCATCCAATCACCTCCACACTTTTACTCTTAATCCCCGCATAAATTGGCGTGCATCCCTCCCCATCCTGACTCGTCGCCAAGCTTATCAGCTCATCCCTCCCCAAATGCTTTTGCAGCAGCTGTAATCCCGCAAGCCATCCTTTCCTCGCGGCCCGATGCACCAAATTCCTCTTATACCTCCCCATCCCTCCCACCAACTGTGCGCCTTCGTCGACAAGATACTCCACGACCGCTCCGAAATTCCACTCCCTGTCCAGCTTGGCATCTGCCGTGGCGTAGAGGGAGTGTATCACCCCCGTCCTGTTCCCCTCCACACTCCCCAAAATATTGGCCCCCTTCTCCTTGAAGCAGCGCAGCAACTCGACGCTAATCCCCAGCTCCTCGTCAAGGCTCTGGATAAGCGGCGTCTGACCGTAATGATTGAGCAAGTTGGGATCAGCCCCGTTTTCGAGCAGGGTTACCACCGTTTGTAGCCGCTTGTCCGCCGAACAGCGCATGGCGTGGTGCAGCGCAGTCCTGTCCAAGTTATCCGTTAAGTTGATGTCAACGTCGTACTCTTGGAGAATCCAACTGAGGAACTCAACGTGTCCCGCTTCCGCTGCCTCGTGAAGCGCTGTCCTTGCCTGCATATTTGGGTGTGTCCAATCCACCCGGAAATCCTCCACCAACTTTTTAATGAGGCGCATGCTCCGTCCAAACTTGACCGCCACGTGGACAATCGTGTACCATTCACTGTTCTCCGCGTTCCAGTTGAAATCGTATTTGTTGAAGAGGTCCAGCGTCTCGTCCAACACCTCCAAGTGACCCACCGCCAAGTGGAGTGCTGTATCCATACTCCAATCCCAGTTTGGAGTATAGATGAGACGACAATCGGTGACCTCTCCACTTGTACCCTTGAAAATCAATGTCCTCTCTCTTGGATCGTCCACCGTGCTCAGTACAACTTGCTCAATGAGTTGCACAAATTCGTGGTAGAGTTGTGGCGTCACCTTATGGAAGTCTAGGAGCATATGAAGCACCTGATTTCCGCTCCCGTCGTAAGCATGAATATTGGCCCCGGCCTTTATCAGGCTCATTCTCAGCTTGATATGAACCTGGGCCGCCAAAAGTGGCTCCCTCCCAAACTTGCTCTCAATGTGTTCCAAAATGCTGGTGTTGTGAATGTCGGCAGGATCCACAGGGCCTTGATGCGCCACCAGAAACTGAATGATGTTCTGCCGTCTCTCAATGTCCCGCTCACTGTTCCCGTCAGTCAGCTTGACGACCCGGTGAAGAATATGCTTCTCCGGGCTGGCCCACACTTCCGGTTTGAACTCCTTGTCCATCACAAGATATTCCACACTTTCCAATTTCCCAGCACCTGCCGCGGCAACAACGGGATGCTTTCCTGGAGGATACTCCAGCTCGCAGACGCGCTCATTTCCGGCTTCCTCAATCAAGTCGCAAATCATTTCCAGGCCGTCCTTGTTTCCGCGCACGGCTGCGACGAACACAAGATCTGTGTGCAGGGGCTCTGACCTCTCCACCCAAATCCTCTTCCGGTCATCGTCCAAGCTGTCCAGCAGGAGCTTGCCGAGAAGCGGTCTATCGTTTGTGACGCAGACCAACAGTTTGGAACTGCTCATGTCAATAGTTCCACCAGATGGGTCCACCTCTTCAAAGTTATTTCCTATGGACATCAACAAAGATGCTGGAATGGGCTCCTGCATCATCCTCATTTCCAGCAGCTCCTCAATGAAAAACGTGACCACTGGCATTTTAAATTCGGCGAGTACTGGAAAGTCCGGATGGCGCATCTTCAACATTTCTGGTACCGTGGAGAGGATGCCGTCCAGGAAGAATCGGGCCATCGAGTCCGTCACATGATAACCTTCCGTGAGCCTGGCGCAAGTTCCCATTTCCACCGCAAACAAGGCGACAAAGTACTCGGCATAACTTCTGTGAACCCATACAGCATGATTGGGGGCCGAATACTGCGTAATGAATCCATAAATACTGAGCTCCTCGGCCGAAATGGAGGCCTCATGAAGGAACATGACTTCAAACTCCTGCGCCCATTCTGGAAACAAGAGTTCCAGTGCGAGCTTCATGTGAATCCGCTTCATCACCTGCTTGTTGTTCTTGCCCAGATGGGACTCTAGATGTGAGTTGGAGCTCTCCCGATTCAAAAAGATTTCCAGCTTTTTTTCCACCGCGAGGCAATAAAGGTCCGCCATGCTTTTAATGACCAGCGTGTCGGGATCCTCCTCCTCTGCCCGGAAGCCACCACCTTCCACCGCGCACTCGTACAGCATGGAGCCCTCGCTCACGTGCGCCAGCAGCAGGCATTGCAACGGCAGCCCAGTCATTTCCATTTCAAACTGGCTCCACATTTTCCCCTTATCATGCATCATTTTAATGCTTTCCTTTGTGAACATGTCAAGTTTGTCAGGATCCAGCGAAATGTTCCTGGAACCCGCTGCCTGCGTCCAGCACAGCTTCAAAAAGTCGCTCTGGTCCTGCTCGTCAAATGGGAGCATGTTGAAGCCGAGGACTCCGAGCTTCTGTTCCAAAAGCTCGAGATGGATTGGTCGGGTGGTCAGCCAAAGCCGAAAATTGGGACCATAGTTAAACTCGTGGCGAATAACGGAAATGAATTTAACAGCCAGTTTGTGTTGATGTGGAAGCACCTCGTCGAATCCGTCCAGCATCAGGTCGCATTTGGACTCCCGCCTGGCAAACAAATGACGGACCATCTCCGTGTCGGTGATCCTGTTGAGCAGCACCTCCAAAACGAGTCCCTTGTTCAGCTTCCTCTCCTCAATGATCCCCCTTCCCTCCAAATCCCGCATTAGATCCGTCATTACAAAGTACTGGACAAATCTGGGATACTCGCCGCTGACACTGGACAAGAGCTGCTGTCCACAATGCGCCATGAGCGTCGTTTTCCCCATTCCAGAATGGTCGGAGATTACAATGGCAGGCTTGCTCATGAAGTCTGCTTCCTGTTCCACCAGCTCGGCAATAAAATCTCTCTCCCCGACAGAGTAGTCTTGCCGCTTATCTTGGGCCGGTTGGAGTAAATACCGCTGGACCAGCGACATGCATCCTTCATTCCCGAACGATGTTATCCATTCCAGGTGACACAGGTCCTTGTTGAAGTGGAACCAGTGAAGATTTTTTACAGACGTTGACTCCGACCTGATTTTGCTGCAGAGGGCTCGAAAGTGCTCGGGTTTGTCCAGGAGGACGAATTTGGTGGATATACTATGCGCATGTGCTGTCCGGGATGGTGATCTTATCTGCTCCTCGGACCTGGAAACACTCCCAGCCTTCAGCTTTACCAGCGTCGTTCTATCCATTCCAGTGATGGCAAAGCACGTTTCTGGATTGGAGTTGTCCTTCTGGAGGATGTCTTCAGAGAGGAGAGCACCTCTGGGAATGATTTTCCGGGGAATGTAGAAAGGGGGCTTGGGGCTGTGGAGAAGTGTGTTTCTGCACAGCAGCGGCTTGTCATCGTTCACCAACTGGACAAGGAACGATGTCTCCAGCGTTTCCAACAAGACATGCTTATCGGCATCGCTGCAGCAAGAGAGGAGGTCATTCAAGGTGACCTCGTGCTCCTGGAATCTGACCAGTCTGGTCATTAAACTGTACTGTAATTCTCGGCCCAGATGGCCCCACTTTATGTCGTCACTAATCACTTGGCAGAAATTGGTTCTGGAGTTAAAATTCCGGATCACCTCCTTGACAGTGGACACTCCCTCCGTTGTCATGACAATGTACTGATGACTCCTTTCACCGGCTGGGATGTTATCCCGGATGCACTGAAGAACCTTCTCCAACGCCCTTCGTTTCTTGCCATGCATTGCGACAAGGAGCGTGGTTCCGGGCGGCACATTGTCAAGGTTTTGGCGAAACACCTTCAGTTCGCTGAGCAAGTGGCAGGAATACTTGATATTTGCCGTATCGATTCTCTGGGTTGTCATGCTGATGTCATGTGTGGATATTACTAGAACCGGAAACTGCACGTTTTCAAGCAAGTCCCTGAGTCCCGCTGGAGGAGACATAAACTTTAAGGTGCTTTGCTGCTTTTCCTCCATCTTTTCTACATGTTATTTTTTTCTGTTAAATTGGTCAATGGAGTAATATGAGCCTATTCACTATGATCATGAATGAATGAATGGTGGCTCTAAAGAATGGTTGTGCACCATACATGTATTTGTTTGAAGATAGATAAACATGACAGATAAGCAGTGTTTGTCATGTTTGTGTGCAGAGAGCTTTTATTGACTCATTCATTTCCGCAAAACATTCCATACAACTTGTTGTAGCTAGCTGTGATGATTGAAATACCACCGGACTGGCAAATGCAATAATATCTTGTGTTATTTGTGTAGGTAATTAACTATTATGATGCTACAGCAATACTATTTTTGATCTTTTACGTGGCATGGTGACCAAAGTGCTGTGAAAATCCCCAAAGTTGCCGGCCTCATCTCACTGTCAAATCAGCGGCTACTTTTAGTTTCATGTCTACCTAGACGCTGCAAAAAATGGAAGCACTCTGAAAGTTGTATGCTACTGGATCCAATGTCCTCTGTCATATGTAACAATACACATCATTATAGTTAATTGGGTGATGCTGAAGCGTAAGATGGGCTCTTTGCCCCCGAGAATATGACATCTTTGCTGCATCAATCAAAATATTTTATATACCTTCTAAAAACTTTCATATCATTGTGTTTCTCCTAAAAACTAGTAAAAACTCTGTCCCACTCACATTTATAATTTGAATCTATTATGCGGTAGACAATGGGTGTTGGGAATATCTTTGCCGAAAGGCAACACTGTATGCATGGAACCGCTCAGGAGCATAATGTCATTAGTTTGTCGGCTAAATACAAAACTTAAAATATGCTATCTAGAGTGTCTTCACACTCAGCAATAGCATGTACAACATGCAAAAAATGGCTTCCGAAAAGGAAAATTCCGAAAAATATATGTGGTCATATTAGTTTTTAGCCCATATCTCGGTCAGAAATAAATATTTTCTCAAGCGGTCTTTTGCAATGAATAGAGCTATTACAGTTGTACTTGGCACAAGATATGCGGTTTCAAAAATGCTGCAAAAAATTTTCAGGAAATGACCTCGATTCTTCAAATTACGACGCAAAAATCAAATAATTATTTTTATACCCATAAGACTAGCAGCCAAATCAGTCGAAAGTATACTAACGTTAAGTAGGTACTACCAGTATTACTCGTACAAAATTTCAGAATTCTAGGTTGAGCCCTTCCAGCGTGAGCAGCTGCCAAAAATTGTAACCCGTATTTTCGGGCTTACACCACTCACAACCAGAGCAGCCAACATAGGAGTCTGAAACTTGGCGAGTGGTAGTTTTTCAATAGACCTTACACAAATATAATAACTTCAGGAAGATCTGCAATGGTCGTGCCAAAAAGGGGTCACGGCCGAAAAATGTTGCTCAAAGTGTTTTGAAATTACACTGCATTGTTATAATACTAATCTACAATTACTTCTCAAATTTTAACCAAGGATTTAGCAGGGGGCGAACATGGAGCGGCTAAACCCCACGTTAAAATGTCACAAATAGTAAACATGTTTTTAATGCTAAACCAAAACAGGGACAAATGCTAAACCCTATGATAAATCATAACAAAATATCTCACTGGCTAAACCCTCTGTTTATTCGTAACATAATGTCCTCCTTGCTAAACTATATGTAATGCTAACTCCAGCATAAGTTTTCTTAATGCTAAACCCCACCTAAATTTATTTTAATGCTAAACTCCACGTAAATTTATTTTAATGCTAAACCGCATGGTAAAAATCTTTACTCCTTCCGCCCTCGAGTTAAAAACTTTACCATGCTAAACCCCATGATAAAACACTCCAGTGCTAAACCCCAAGTTACAAAAATTCAGCCCTAAACCTCATGTTAACTTACTTATGCTAAACCCTCATTTATTTAGCTGATTAAACATGTGTAAATCCCGTGTTAATTTCTTTAATTATGCTAAACCGCGTGTTAATTTCTTTAATACTAAATCCCGTGTTAATTTCTTTAATACTAAATCCCGTGTTAATTTCTTTAATACTAAATCCCGTGTTAATTTCTTTAATGCTAAACCCCGTGTTAATTTAATTAATGCTAAACCGCGTGTTAATTTATTTAACCCCATGCTATTTTGTTTGAAGCTAAATTCGTGCTATATAATTTTACCCTTATGAATTCCGTGGTAAAACAACGTTCGATACCTTAACCTAACTTTCTTAATGCTAAACCCAAACTTATTTCGCCCAAAAAATTTACTCAATGAATATGTGACAGGGCAACACGACGCAGGCCGCAGGCCAGCGTCGTGCCCGCCCCTCATGCTAAACCCAATACTACCTATGTTAAATCGTTACAAAAATGTTACCCCAGCTATACAATACGCTAAATGACAGAAAAAATGCTACCCTCGTGAAATGTTACATAATACTAAATCGCGTCTTAATTTACAGAATCCTAATCCCATGTAAATTTATTGAGTGATAATCCCCGTGTTATTTAATACTGAACCTCGTGTTGTTTCGAATGCTAAGCATCATTTTACTTTATATTTAATGTTAAGCCCTGTGTGAATTACTGTAATGCTAATCCCCGTGTTGCTTTATTTAATGTTAACTCACTTATTTAATGTTGTCAGTGACACTTATTTAACGCAAAGGTTAATTTCATTTATCTAATAGCAAGGCACTCTACACGCCCTACCGTTTACTCTACACGCCCTACGGTTTACTCTACACGCCCTACGGTTTACTCTACACGCCCTACGGTTTACTCTACACGCCCTACCGTTTACTCTACACGCCCTACCGTTTTCTCTGAATTCCCAACCGCTCGACCGCACTCAAACCCTTTCAATTACACTGTACAGCCTCCCGTTTACACTACACAACACACTAATTACTATACATTACATTTCCTTTTTTGTGTCATATGTCTGTGGATTGTGGATGGTGTTTTTATGTTTCATTTTTGCCAGCTTTTAATTGTTGTGGCATACTGCGTGCATTGGGCTTTTAAATTAAATGGTAACTTTCTATAAACCGCATGGCGGCTCTAGTTTATTATCAAACTTACTTTATTTGCATTTGTGGTTTAATTATGCTGCCTGTTGGCGTATTTCTGAATACAGATTTTACCAGGAATTAACACCTTATTTACATTATACCACCCGAGAACAGGTTATCTTCGTATACAACTTTCTTAAATGTTCCATCATTGCAGAAACATTTCCTCTGCAATTTTTTTTGCAACTATGCTCAAACTCATCAATTGTTAAAGAGGGCTATAAAAATATTACACACTTGGTTAACCTCATTCATACATTTTAGAAGTCGTGGTAGGAAACACTCTCATAACCTGTATCAAATAAAAACATTATGCATGTATATGATATGTTAAAAAATAACATTCGTATATTGAAATGATATTATATAACGTAAACAAGGGCCGCGTGGCGGATTAACCAAAGTAACCCGTTCACGGAAAACCCCCTCCTCACAATGTGTTTCATAAACTTAGGCACTATCTAATGTAAAAATTATTGCGTGACTCGATGAAATTAACCATTACATCAACATTCAACCGAAAACCATGCCGCAAACAATCCAAAGGTATGCCGATTTATGGAGGTATTTTATTATACCCCGTAATTCACGGCGTGAACGAGAGTGTGGGCAGTGTTTCACGATGGATAGTCACATGCCGCATTTAACGGCTTCCATACTGACGCAACTGAACAATTGTATATGATTTCACGGCTCAGAATCAGGAACACAAAATATTACAGTCATAAACCTAGACGTTTAATTAGGTATGAAATTACTGATGACTGGTTAAGTATTATTGCAAGACGATTAATGCGGTGACCAATAGTTTCAAGTTTCGAAATTTACAACACGTACGTCGACAATGTGATGTACGTTAGAGTTAATGAATGTTATCATATGAGCCATTTAAACTCGGAACATTGTACTTACAAAAACGTCGACAGCAACGAATAGCGCACATCGGCCAATGACATACCCCATTGCATATGTTAAATTAGAAATAAGTTTCCCCAAGCATTTGAATACACATTTTCGTGACTCCAAGAGACGCACAGCTATTGAACTAGAGATGCAAACTAGGTAAACGAAAAACACAACCCTTACGTTCCCATATACGGACAACCTATTTACCGTTCTGTCGTCTTTCGTTCTAGCTTCTTCTACAATATTGTTCCAGGTAGAAATTCGAAAAGCCCAATTCTCCCAAACTCCAACAAGCCCAGATTCAAACAGTGAATGTACTCTTTTAATAAATCTGGTAGCATCATGGTCAACGTTTTTGAACAGCCAAGCCACCGTTGTGCTTCATAGCGATTCCTTACTCATACTTATTCTATCGAAATATGTGTAATTTCTTTGCTCCTTAAATAAAAGCTTCAGTTTCAAGCTAGTTGCAAATGTCTCCTCGTACTCATCAATGTAGGCAAATCTCTCACATTCGGATAACAAATCAAAAACACTTGAAAACGACATCAGTTTGACATAGTCTGGCAGAGATGTTGGAAAATAAATCATTTTTCTGACAGTTCCGACAATCTTTGGTTTTTCCGAACCCGTCATACCTGCGCCGTATGCAAGTTCAAAACGAGTATGGTAGGCGTGACTGTTAATACTCATATTACGCGGAAGCAAATTAATTAAGACCTCCGACATCGGTACAATATATTCATTGTCCTTCAGACCGACTTCAAGCATACTTAAAAGTGAAATGTTTTTATGAATAAGCTGATCAAAGTATTCAACTTCCCAGTTGACATGTAGCTGTTTCTCGCAGTACGATATCTCTGCGATTCTAGCGTAAGACCAGCGTAATGATTTCTAGGCACTTGTTAGCACATATTCGCGATTATATCGCAGCGAAAGATATATCGCTGGGAAGTCGCAGCTAATTTGGTTTGGGGGTGTTTCCTAGCTCCTCCCTGTTCGAAGCGAATCTATGCGAAAAGTCTACGAATCCGGCGATTTTGTTCCCAATGCATTTAAGGAGTGCTACACTTATGGAGGCAAAGACCGTGGGTAGGGTGGTTATCTACCAAGCAGATTATTTAAAAATTAAATAATTTGTTTTATTACTGTAATGTTGGTACAACATATTACAAAATAATGTAGCTCTTTTATCGCAGAAACATAATTTATATGTACTGTTGAACCATATGTTCCCTGAAATTAACAATAAGCCAGCACTGCTACTGGTCAGTAACAAACTTAAAGCGACTTTGCTCATGGACTCGATGATAAGTCAACTGCTGAATCACAATGTTGTGATACAAGCAGCTCATTGAATGTCTACGATGGATGATAATTGATGATTTTTTAAAAATAGTTAATACATAGATAGTTGTTAAGTTTTTAACTACGATCAGTTTCATACCTTCATTCATCAACACAATAGTATGCAACAAGCTAGTAGAAATGGCAAGAAGCGTGCATATACGTATCGTATGGCCGTCGAAATCGCAGAGAAATCGCACAAAACTCGTCGCGTTTTTAATCGCAGCGAATCGCACAGAGCTCGTACAGTTCCGCCGGACAAATATCCTTGGATTCGAGTACTAATCCAATGCGATTATCCGCGACTCGCACAGCGAGCTGGGCAAGCGAAATCGCTGCGATGCCAGCGAATTTTGTCAACTGGGTTGTTCTCTCTGCAATGGTGAAATTAATTGTGTGATATTTTCCCCTTTGTAGCCGTTTGACAATACAATGCTCATGAGTAGCCACGTTCCGATGAGAAGCCTACATTTGTAATTAGCACATGTCCCCTGTTCCACAAGAGTGTCCAAAGCGAAAAATACAAGATATGTATTGCTTCGGCTGACCTTGAATGGAATTAGCGCTATTGTAATCAATACACAAGATACTGTCAGAAGGACCCAGACTTTGTAATCAAACGCCGACACGAAGCCGTAAAATGATATGCCATCAAGCTTGGATATGTCAGCACATGTTAGAAAATGATAACCTCTGCTACTGAATGTGGTAAACTGAATAATCTTTGGTGAATCCACAATGCCAAATATTGGAAACAGTTTCGAGTTGTCGATCTGGATCACCTTGGATATATTTGGCTGGATGAGGTTAAGAAATATTACTCTGTGATCTAGTGCAGCGCTACTGACTTCGCGAAAGTATGTTGCCGTTAGCCATACGTTGCTGATACGCTTCCGGTTGCACGTAATTCCCCAAACTGGATGAACAACTTTAGCATTGTTCCTCCAAACGTTTTCAAGATCCACCAGTGACATATGTTCATCTATATGCACATTCCAAATGTCGTATTTTATTGAACTTACTCCAAGAATGTAATCCAGCGCGAGCGATATCCTTGGCAAAGTCAGTGCATCGATATAAGCTTGGATTGTTTGTTGGGAGAACAATCCAATGAGAAATGTAGCGTTGGTTTGTGCCACGAGATAAATCCCGTCCAGCTGATTTGAATGACTTAAAAAGGTTACTTGAACGAATAACTTCTGACAAAAGAACACGCTTTCTTGGCGGTATTGATCGTTGATAAAATGAATTAAGCTGCTTCCGATTGGCTGGTTCAAGGTGTTCCATGTGCCAACAGTGACGAAATATCTGCCGGATCTAAATCCGACTGGAAATGTCTTCTCTTGACCTTTTTCAAATTCAGTCGGTATATAATCTTGGTTAAGTGCAGTTCGATAATTCACAGGCATCAACTGAACATTGCCAAATGCTCTTGTATGCACACTACTCAATTTCCACGAAGTACAGTCAGGCGGGGTTACATAAACAACGACTTCACATGTCTTTCGGTAATGTGAGGTTGCGTTTCCCGTAAACATTTGACCTTCAACCAAAGTGTATGCTCTGCTGTTACATACAAACCCATTTAGCCAACTTAGTTCGTGGTGGTATTCCGAGTACATTATCGGCATGTCCAGAGAGAGAATGTTGTAAGCACGTATCTGGAAACAAAAAAGTAAAATGTTGTTATGCAGGTTACCTGGAAATATTGAATATATTAATTGACAATCGATGTCTTACGGGCATACCGACTGATCCAATCTAGCTTTCACAATGTGAGTACTACAATTCTCAAACACGTGAAGTTGTCTTCGGAGATTCAATTCTATTCTTCTAGTCGATTGCGCAGAGTATACTGCTGCAATATGTGTTACGCAGAAGTGGAACATAATATGAACAATCATCAGCTTTGTTACTAGCCACCGGTAAAATTTTAGCTTATTTGATATACTGCAATATTTCGAATATGAATATATGCTAAATTTGGTCATTTGGAGAATTACTGAACTATGCGTGGTTTTTCCGATGCTCCTTGTCATATCTTTACTTTAACCAACACGTTAGAAATGCAACAAAACTGCAAAGAAAAGGATTCTGAAGTAACAATTTAATAGGGCGGTTGAAAAAAGGAAAGGTAAACCCCATTTGAATTTCTTATTACGACAGCGAATCGATTACACTGGTTCATACGCAATTTGAGCAATATGCAATTAACAGTTTGTGTGTGAAGGGAATATTATATTAGACAGAACACGCGCTCTCAATCTGAAAACAGCGTAATGACACTGTCTCATTGATTTTTTGCTCCAACTTATATCAGCTAACTCGCAAGCACAAATATATTGTTTCCTCCAAGCACCGTTACACGCGAACCGACTATGTATTTGAGTATATAGTAACATTGATGAAAATATGAAGTCAGGTGAACAATAATCCTATCCGATATTCCTTTTCGATTTTCATGGAATGACTAACTATAAAATATTCTGAAGCTTACACAATGGAGCACGATATCTTACGTGGCTACTTGCTATGTAAGTGTTTGCGTCAGAACTTTGAAATACTGTTTTATCGTAACTTATGCATCTGGGATAATTATCAGTTGTTGCATTATAAAAGTTTTGATGATGAAATGTTGCATGTGATTACTACGACACAGGTTGGTCATTATTTTCTCCACCAGGAAATGTTGGTTAGAATGTTTGCGCATTAAGTTATGGATCAACAGAAAATCCCAACTCAAGCAGTTATATCATTGACATTACAGTATACAAATGTAGTCGTCTACTTAGTTGATCTCAAGGATGTTTTCTGGTGAAGAAAATTGTTGTCTTAAAGTAAATTGATGTGGCAGCATTTAACTTTTAGTCAATACCTAATATTCCATATAGTATGGTAGTTGCATATAATGTAAATAACTTGCACTGGTTCCCGTTCACTTAAAAGAACTTACCTATCTAACAAATTCTAATATTATGGTGTGCATTTTGTGCGATTTATTAATGCTTAACAATACAGTTTGCAGCAATGACAGTGAGCAATGCTAGAAATCTATTTAGTTGATCTTTAACCATTGCAATAACAGAAGCACACGAATTCGCGTGCATTGGAATCGCGTGACGCGATGCTGTAGAAGCAACAATCTAATAATATAGTTCATCTTAAAAGAGAGAGAGAGAACATTTCCATCTAATTAGTGCAATTAGTTGAGGCTTCGTTTCTTTTTGTAACATTTCCAATGCATTCTGAAAATATATTACATTCACGGAGTTGACGGTAGCCGAACAAAAATGTATGCAAAATTACAAATTTTGGTGTATCATTCAAACTTACTTGCCATTCTTGGGTATTTATCCATAATCAATTTTCGATTTCTGTCACTGAACCCAAAGACAAACAGAACTGCAAAACATGGAAAGAAATGGACAATTCGTAGGCATACTGCAATTGTGCTAAGCGGCGCCGAGTTAATAATGAAGTAATGAATTGGAATTGTCAATGATGCCACTCCCATTACAACCATCAGTTTTGTAAACAAACGAACACTGCAAAATAAAGGAATAATATTACTCATTCACATAAGTGACCGCAAAAATCATCAGTTTTGATAATTACTTACGTTTGTCTATTTCATTCATGGTACTTACGATTCCCAGGTGCGCTTAGCTGTGGAATGCTTCCTACCACGAGCTTTCAAACCCCTTCTATGATTCCAAATAAGGAAAGTAGTAATGATAAAAAATCCAAAATTGAGGAGAAACAAAACGCCCTGTGTTAGGAAGCCAAGGCTTCTCATTGGCGATGAACATCTTCCGTGAGCAAATTTATAGAGACCCTTTCGTTCATACTGTTCCTCAATCCTATTTAAAAGGACGGATAATTCAACATTTGCAACGATTGTCCATACCAGTGAATACAATGACATATGGTTGGGAACATTAATTTATTAATTACGCGTTGTGGTGAGCCAATGCAAATACTATCGACACAACCACAAAAGGGAAAACCCACGAAATGAACATGAGCAAATGTATTCCTGTGTCCTGCAACGGTCTTTAAATTTTTCTCTAACTTCCTGAAAGTTAGTAACAACACGTCTTGCTTTGATTATATCTGCATTACAGACAAAATGATTCGACGGGGTCAACTTACCAAAAGGTGTAGCATAAATCAAAACACATGACTGTCCAGCTGATGGTTAATGTAAAAAAGAAGTATTGCGCAATTGCCGCTGGAAACGAGTGAGAAAATATTTTGCAATTACCTAGTACCATATTACTTAGCAACTAAAAATTTCGAATGATCTCAGACACGCAGACAGGTGGGGGCATCAGGAGGGGGCAGCGTAATACACGTAATGTATAAGGTTGCCCCTCCCCTCTAATCTACGTAATGTTGAAACCCCAAGTCCAGGAGGGGGCCAATGCCCCCTCTGACCCCGGCTGCCCCACTGAATGCTCTCATTATAATATTATGTACATATTTGCATACCCAAAATCACACAACCGGTTGATGACTGCATCTCTAAAGTGTCGGCATTGAAAAGCGTTCTCAATCCTTCCAGTAGATTTACAAATAATAGGGCAACAAACACGCTAAATTGTATCCATCCAGCTAAATAGTGTTTGTCCCAAATTGCCAGATAAATACAAAGAAGCAGTAGGACAACTACAACGGAGGCGATGCACATTCCTCCGAAAATGCGTCGACTTGCTAACTAAAACATTACCGTCATTCGAATCGAACCTTAATGAATATAATCAACAGCCAAAATACAATTTTTTCGACTTACGTAATCATCGTAACGATCAATACTGCAGTAGAGTACAATTTCGTTTCTGTGAAATATTTCATGAGAGTCACTATCCCCTGAAGATCCATACTGATTGACTTCGTCCAAACAGAACTGATTATGTTGAACCGGCAGCCATACAGGTTTAGACCAAAATGATAATCCTATCTCCACGGAGCCGCTCTCAAGCATGATGAACCTTAAGCAAAGCAATATATCTTATCTTATCTTTAGCAGAGACGATGCATGCATACGTTAATCTGTGTTAATAATCATGAGAGAAGCAAATGCTAATATTACCAAATATCCTTCGAGTTATCTAAAGCTTCTATAAATCCATCACAGTTAGGAAAGCCACTGGTAACGTTCGCGTTTGTAAATTCGCTCAAATCACGGTGGTCGATGTAGTCGTCCTTTATGGAATGATATATTGCGGGATCCCAGTCTATGTTTTTTTGCTTGAATTTACATATGTTCCCGAAATTGGACTTATATTTGATTAATGCATTTACAATTGTGACCAGTCTGCTTACTTTGTTCGTTTACCATTTCGACACAGATGAATGCCTTCCTTCCATTATCAGATGATACCTCTAGTCTTTTGTCAGATGGGCAACACTTTCTTACCGATAGTACTGGAGATCCTTCCGTAGTTGTTTGATGATGAACGCGGTTTTTATTCCCCAGGTCCTTTTGAGGCTCGTCGCCATTGTTACAGAATACAATAACGAAGGATGTCGATGACGCTTCAACAGTTTGACTACGAACACAAAAATGGCAGCTATCGTCCGCGCTATGAAAGTGATCATATAGCATTTACTTTCATTTTACATACCTTGCAATACAGTATGTCCCGGGTTGAAATGTTTTGGACAAACTAGCAAGTTTTAAAACCCCATTGTCAAGCCTTCCGTGTTGAATTTCATTTTGCGTTACGGTTACGGATGATAACATTGTCTCTGCACAGCGTAATTGTACCTCGCTCGATCTGCTCAAATTTAGATGACTGAATAAGTTAATGGTCAGAACGTATTAATGTTTCAAGTTCCTGGCAAATACAAATCAATACTCAAAGTCAGAATATTATACTTACATGTCCGAATGATTATTGGTATTAATCGCTGCATTATGTGTTATACCGATTCCAGCCAAATACCTTGAATTACATCTGTAATTATCGAAAATGTCATGCATGCCTCTGGTCTCGTTAGATGCACTTGCAGTAAGTACATGTGCACATGTGTTACATTTGCACACAAATAAAGCGATGCGTAAAATGAATATAAACTTGCTGTTCGGCATCTTAGAAAAATCGACATGGAACGATTTAATATTGTTTGTTCTCCTTTGATTAATTTGGAACCACTAGCATTTTATTACAAAAATTTCATGCGTATTAGCTCGGAAACCATTGCCTTATTTGACTACTGCGTACTGTGTAAACCTAAGTTAGGTTTAGTCACTAATATTTCGGTCACAGTGGGGAAAATGCATTTTGTGGTTCGAGACCACAAGAAATTGCTTCACTTAATTCTAAAATGTTTCCATCACTGCTGGTATTTATTGTCGTATGCATCCCCACAAACACATTGCCATAAATGTCCGTGCCATACGTCCGTGCTAATGGTTGGAGTATGTTATTTGCTCTGCGGCACATTTACAAAGTTGGCACTATAAATTCCATCCTACCATCACAGGGCCCGCAACAATGACATTATACTGCCAATATTACCCCTAACATTGCATTGCAAGTGGCCGATTTGTTTAATATAAAATTATTGCTTACATCGACACAAAGTCAGCACTAGCGTTTCATGGGATTTTCACAGTACCAAGGAAGTAACATTGGGCGAAAATTGTCCCCATTAGCATTCACGACATAACTGCAGCTCTACTACGAAATAAAGTACAGCAGCTTGCTACCACAACGGGTTCAATGCGCTTGTTTGAGGAAATTGCATTTTCCATAGAAACAATTCTTAGCCTTACTATACTAGTTCATTTAATTAAATTTGTCATCGACCGACATCATAATATTTTTCAATTCCAAGAAACCTGCGATTGCACTTTGGCTCCGGAAAGAGCTGTTGCATTAACAAATAATGGCTCGTAACTCCTTCCGTTTATTGTCATTCCATGGTCACAATTGACGCAAAAGCAAACCTTTCTGTAATTAGCAGCTTTTACTGTTTTTAAATGTCGTAGAAGTATGCATATAAATGCATTGATAAAAGTGCTGCATGCAAAATAAGGTTTTAATCTTTATCATGTAAATATCTGCACATATGTATGCAACAATGTTTTAAATGCAAAAGACTCAATATTCTTGGCGCTCATGTATGTAGTATGCATTATGCCTATAGCCACTCAGGTGGGTGCAAAATGAGTAAATGGTATCTTTTCTCGACGATAATTTATAGGTACGCTTCTTGCCATGGCGTCATCATGAAATCAATATCATTTTGTACTGGATTTGCCTCGCCATTCAAGCAAACGAGTGTGACTGACTATATGAAACTTTGCATCAAAGCATGCAGGAAACTATATGTGCTTTCAAATATGAATAATTTTTCATGTGTACCTGATCTTGGCTCATATTGAGTAATATCAATTAATGTCACCTATAACCCATGTTTCATTGAGCCGCATCTGACAAGATGTTCCGAAGGGTCGTAAATGAATAATGTGAAAACACGCACAAAATTAGGTGGATTTATAGCGAGAATCTGTCACACACTTCATCGATTACATTGTTTTTTCTGAGTACACAGTAAATGTGATCATTCAAATGGAGGATGTTGGTGCACAAGGGAGAACAATGTTTGACCACTTTTGGCTTTATTGTTATTATCAACCTAGCGTTCATGTTTTTCATGAATTTGCACTCAAACGTTTTTTCATAAATGCGTTTAACAATTTTTAAAATATATTATTTTAACAATTGTACAAGGTTTGCGTCATACTATGTTTGTGATTGTGACGTTGCTGTTGAGACTATTCACTTCATTTTATCGTTCATCCCTATCTTATATCTGCTCCAGCTGTTCCTCTAATTTCAGCGTTTTCAGTTCAATGATACATCACAGGGTGACGTATTTATATATTAATTAAAATATTAGTTAGTATAGGAAAATCAGATCGATACATGCCTGTGGAATGGGAAAACAAAATTTTAGGTGCATATCCAAATCAAGTAGATAAGTCAGGGCAAAGACATTTTCCATCGTCCTTTTTCATACAAATGAATAGATTTTATTTTTTAATATTTGTATAATATTGTATTGTTTTATAACTCGAGTTGATTGTTGTATTACCTGAACTGACATGTATTATTACTACAAGTTAGAACACTCAAATTTGCACTAATTGATTCATTCCCGGCATTTGACAACAACAGGCAGGTACTTTGACTTCAAACAAAATCCCATATCGGGTTCCAAATACTCCTTGTCCTCAATGGTAGGATCCGTACTAAAGTGAAACTTTTGAAATAGTTTTGTAACAAACACGAATATTGCATCCCGAGCCAAGCTCTCCCCAACGCACTGACGCTTGCCCACTTGAAACGCTACCACATTTTCCTTTAGCCCCGTATCACCAGCCAGAAATCTTTCCGGCCGAAAATTTTCAGGATCTCCCCAAATCTGTTTGTTGTAATGAGCGTGGTATATATTTGCAATTAGCATTGTCCCTTTTCGGATTACGTATTTCTTGTAGGACGTGTCCTCGGTGAACTCATGAATCAGGCCGACAGGTAAGAACGAAGATTTTCTCAGGGTCTCCGTAATCACTGCCTCAGTATATGGCATGCTGCACAAAATGAAATGAAAATTTTCCATAATCCCGAATTATACATTCGAATTAGCTAAATGCCATGTAATTAATTTTGGCGGAATTCTTACTTCGGTTTATCCGTTAAACTGGGCTCCCTATCTCTTCCCACCACTTGGTCAATCTCCTGCTGCATTTTTCGCTGGACATTCTGATCGCAGCACAAATAAAAGAGGAGCCAGTTCAGCGTCGTGGCCGTAGTTTCCCCACCCCCATTAAATAATCATGCAACTGACGCTATAGCATGCTTGATGCCCTCCTCCCCGTAAAAAGTTGAGTTAGGATTCCTCTCCTTTCTATTTTGCTCCAAGAAGGCGTCAATGAGGTCCCTTGGCGGTGAGCCCTCCTGAAAGCTACTCTGATGCTCCTCAAAACATTCCCGGATAAAATTGTTGGTGTCTGCGCCTGCCTTGTCGGCAGCTGCGTATCCGGATAGCTCCGGAGCCACGTGCTTTAGCCAGGGCAGAAATGCCAGCCCCGTTTTGATCGAGTTCTGCACACTATCTATATAGGCGATCGTGATCTTTATGAAGCGTGAGTCGCCCAGTGGAATCTTCTGACCGGTGATGAGGGTCCAGACTGTGTTGAAGGTGGTCTTTTGCAGAGTGCTCAAAATTTCTACAGGCCGCTCATCAGCGCCCTCCTTTTGTATCCTGGATATCAGGTCATTGACCTCCTCAACAATCATAGGCTCCAGTGTGGATCCCTTCCCGAAACCGAATGTTTTCAAGTTTTTGACGCAAAACTGCCTTTGCTCAAAACAGGCTTGTCCTGCTAAAGGCACGAATCCGTACTTTCCACGAAATGTCACTTCAAAAACGTCCGAGCTGAACTTTCCGGATGACTGCATCAGTCCAAAAATTTCTTTCATTGAGGGAACATCATTTACCACCAGCGCTGTAGTAGTTCCAAAGCGGACCGAGTACAGATCCCCAAATTCGTCTGCCCAGTCGGATAGTTTTAAATGGAAAGGCTTTTTCACCAATTGAAGGATATTTCCAATGATGGGCCATCCGGGTGGTCCTGGAATATTAAAAACCGTGAAATATGTACTTCACTTTTTAAAAAATATGAATTATTTTTTCATACCTGGCGGCAGCGTATATTTTCGGCCGCTCCGAAATATGATATAGACGAGCGCTGCCAACACGACTGTAATTATGTAGACCAAACTATTTCCTAAAATGTTATCCTCCATTTCTTAAATTGTATTTATAATTGGCAAGTGGACAAATAAAACAAATATTAGCTACACATTTATAAACTACATAACTCTCAGATCCTGTATGCTCCAGCTCAAAAATATGAATGTTTTAAACAGCGATATAGGCACAGTTGAATAGCAAATCATTAAGAAAAGTAAGTTTTACTACCACATCTCCAATTATTTTGCAAAAACAAAACAAATTTCTGTTCGTTGACTGTGCAAGGTACAACAAACACATTACATCAATGACCTTGACTGGATGGCTCCGTAGAAGAGTAGATTTAGCATAAAAACTTGTTCTCTGGTAGCAGCTTGTCATTTGTCGAGAAGATGATAACATCAAACTAAATGAATTGAACTAGTGCCCAGCATCCTGATAAAGTAATGACGAACCGTGTATTGATTCACGCAATATGCATGCACACTGATGTAAACGCAAATAACCTTGGCGCATGGTAAGTCGCAGCCCATATTTGTGCGGGAAACAGGTTTCTTTACTTGGGGTGGCTGTGACAATGTTACTGAGGAACTTAAATGGATACAGTAAAGAGCATGGTCAAATCCAGTTTAATTTATTCTGCGGGATAAAATTAAGGAGCCTGGCTTACATCATTCAATGCACATGCACATACATACCTACAACAAGATCATTAGGAGTTGGATTAATGATAAAATTATCTGATCTGCACGGATATTTCATCAATGGATACTTGGTTGATAAACACATAACTTTTTCTTCTTAACACTATACTTTGACTTTAGTCATTTCGAAATTGAAGTAAGACAATAAGATAGGTCGTAATCAGTCCTGCCATCTGAAACAAAACAAATTATGAAGCCAATTAATATAATGGATATCCACATCATGTGAACGAATACAAATATAGCATAATATGTCACATTACCGATGTCATTATATTCCTGTTTAGATTAAAAAAGTAACCTGGAGAAATGGTAATAGGATTTGACTGAATCCTTTCGTGGAGCATAAGTACCTATGTAAATGGGGAAATTTTATGGTTCATTATAAACAACTTATGGCTTGAAAATCAAACTAAAAATTACAATTGGTGTATATACATATATTTACGTCAGCATATATCTCTGACGAAAACCCACTGGACAAAGCTGCACTTGATATAGTTTTGCAAATTTGGTCCACGTCCGCCTTTACCTGAAATGGCATAAAATATTGCAGAAGTAAGGAATTATTGCACAATGACCAATGTATCCGGGAGTGCTTTTGGTTTTACCTCATTTTCAAATACAGATCCCGCATCCGACAAATAGTAGACATTTCCCGCAATAACAAGCACGACAGCTATTATGAAGGGCACCACTCCATAGTTGCCAACTCGAATCGCGTGGAAGATGAAGTACATTTCCGTAATGATGATGGCTCCTGTTGTTAGCAGCCAGACAGACAACGGACTCTGGCATAGAAAGTTATATTCCTTAACCATCCCTTCAAGTTTCTCTACTTGTTCCAAAATTAGTTTTGGATTCTGCTTAAACACAACTTTCTCTCCTGGTGTACCCACAAAATCAGAATACATTTTGTTTTCGGAATTAATTCGAAGTATACGAAATTGCATTCCAATCCACTTGATGTACAAGGAAAATGAAATGGAGTGAAAAATGAATAGAATTGTCGTAGTTACAAAATTCACCCTGCCGATGCATATGAATACTGCGAACCAGATAGCTTCCATATTTTTGATCACAACTGAAAAGTCCGTCACAATTAAGAGTGACAAGATAATTCCGGATAGAGTCAGGAGAATAATCACGATCGAGAATTTGCACACTTTTGAAAGCTTTGTTCCAATATCGTCAATCCACCACATCAGATTTACGTTGGACTCGAACCGAGTTTTCGCTGGTTCTAGTATGAGGGAACACGTTACTTTGTTCAGATTTTCGTGGAACAGCGCCGTCTTTTTCCGCAAGAGCACATCCGATGCTCGCAAAAGCACCTGGCCAAAGGTGATCACACTGTACGTGAGACTTGTAATTAAATCATCATTTTCCATTACTGGTTTATTTGTAACGGAATGCGATGCGTCCGCAGACTTTGTCGCATAGCAGTACAAATATGGTACTTGTATTAAGAGTTGAATGACAGGAAGGAATGCTGAAAAATGGAAAAATGAGAAATGCAATTTGTTGTCTTTGTCTAATGTACATGGTAGCAAGCCTCCAACTTGATCCAGAACTAGAGGCAGGCGACACATTTTTCTAAGCTGACATCTTATTTGTGTTTCACTCAGTGAGATTGTAGGCAACTTATGGGAAGTTTGGAAGGTATTCACTTGAAGCTTTGGAGTACTCATCATTCCAACAGATAAAGTATGAGACATATCCCAAGAATAACTGAGCAGTTAATCTATGCTTCAGGCTCTTACATATAACATTTGAGCTTAAATCGTCCTGACTTGGTATTGCTAATTATTAATTTCTTTGAGTAAATTAGAAAATGCTGATTAAACGCCACTCCGCAATTATCATTAATTTCAGGAATTGGTCAAGCGTAACAAAACTAGTAAGGTGTAAGCCTTTAATACATAACTACCGGAAGAGTGATGAATCCAAAAATAACAAATTTGGATACATATTTGACCAGTATAGTAGATTTTTGTCTCTCAAATTGACCATCCACATCGATTTATAGCATAAAATATTTTGACGACTGGGGACCCCATACCTTCGACGGCCCACCCCATCGCCAGGTCACCGATTTGACCCATGGTGCTGTGGCAAAAAATGATCGTCTTGAACTGCTCTATCGATTAAGACAATAAAAATTTTTTGACGACTTGGTCACCCCCACCACCTCGAAGACGCCGACCCCTATACTTCCGGTCAAGGATGAGGTACATGGCTGAAAATCAATAGGGAAAGTCCTTATGGGCCAAGGTATATGTATACCAAATTTGGTCCAAATGGGTCAATGTGAACGGAAGTTAGAGTGGGTACGGACAGACAGACAGACAGACAGACAGACAGACAGACAAACAGATCAATCGCTATAACTACCTTTCAAGCATTTCATGCTTCCGGTAGTTAATAAGCAGTAGCAAAATAAGGGATTAGCAGTAGAATGCCACTGCGAATGAATCTTGAAAGTACTCACCCACTATTATCCAATCCGCTAATTTATTATGCATGAATTCTTTACGCATTATTATTCAATTCAATTATTTGAAACGATTTCACGGGAAATACAATGTAATGGTTACATAGTATGTAACCACTACCATTACAATGGATAAAGCAGTATGTTAGATGCTGTCCTTTTTGTCTTTTTCGTTATTCACTGAATAATTTGCAAATCATTATAACGTATATTTCTCAAGGGATTTATATTTATTTCGTTACAGTACATGCAACGGCGTGCGCTTGTACGCGTCTCCAAATCATCCTTGACACAAGTGATCCCAATCCCATATTCCATGCGAAATTGAACATTCTTCTGAAGTACGGCTCTCGGTTCTGATGGATATGGCATGACGATGCTACAAGTGAAATATACAGCAAATTCAATTAAATCTAGACTCTTGTATAGTCTTCAGTCGGTGGGTGATGTTGGATATTATTATGTCATTTATGTAGTCATTTCAGTAAAGTACTCTCATTTGCAGGAGAAAGTAAATATCGTTCGTGCTCATCTATTCTGTTGAAAAGGGCAACGCAATTAGCATTGTTTGCCGGTATGTCACCGCTGGTATAATATGTCCATGACAACACCAACCAGAACCGGGTCTATCATAAACACCAAAAAGTTTTTATCGCCACCAGTTAACAGTGGAAAACGTATTTGACAGAACCACTCATAATAACCCCGTCTATCACCACAAGTGCATATGTTAGTATATAATATTTGTTTTTGCTAGAGGATTCCTATTGCCCTTTGTTTACTTTAGATGTTCTCGGAAAATATGAGATGCAGTCAGAAAAAGTAGGCCACTCGACCGTTGAGGTTTTTTCTAGAAAACTGAGGTTACTCAGCATGATACGTGTTACATGAGGTGTTTTTTCTGCTTTGTGATCATAGTACTGTAATACTGGTGAAATTAACGATTAAGGAATAAGGAATTTGATTGCATCCTATCAACAAGTTTTGCGATTTGTCCTTCATGTTATTACAATGTGAAACCTATTATTTACTACTTCACGCAATGAACACACTTTTGGCATCATATTATAAAAATATCAAAACGAGACATTATCATGACGGCAATCCTCCTCGTCAAGTTAAGATCATATCAAAGCACGAACCCAGATCAATACGTACACTATGACAAAAAGGTAAATCATCTTTCTGATGCATGACCTGCTTCTTTCATTGCTTTGATTATTCTCCAAATTTAAATTATTAATGATGATGTGTTGATTGCTTAGCAAATCCCTCTGGCAGCTTAATTCGTTTTCGTCATTATACACATCCATGGGATACCAGTTTTCGACTTTTAAATCTCTCAATTTAGGCAGGAATTTAAAAATCGCCCCAGAATCCATTGATCCATTATTACTGGCATCCACTGAAGTGTGTTCGCAATTCCAACGACACTCCTCCTTTTTAACTCCGATTAGATCAAGCCTTTCAAGGGTAGCGGGCAGTGTACACAATGGCACCATATCACACGTCCAAAATCCTTCCAAATGCAGGCATTTCAATCTCTTCTACTGCGCAATATACGAAAAATCTGTCGCCGACATCATAATAAGTGGATACTTGAATCCTTGATTTATGACAGTCAGTTCACACAGACTCTCCCAAAACCCCAACAATGGTCGGAGAAACTCAACAAGCACAGTTGTACTTTGTGATTCGAGCAAATAAACCATACTGTGCCGATTACTAAATTGCACCAATTTCATTGTCACTCGACGTAGCGCTCTGGAGTGGTACTTTTCTCGGGGAAATATTGAGTAAAGTTGGTCTAATGATCTAACCATCACATGTAAATCTTCGAGATTTGGAAAATTGGAAGTGGGATATGCCACATTACCACTCCCTGAGTGCCCATCCACAAAATTAATTTCCAGTCTCCTTAATTGCTCTGCGTATTGACCAGCAATCAAGAACTGTCTTGGCACAGGAATTTTTGTACAGACTCGAGGATGACTGGAACATCCTCCAGGTTCAAATATGAATGAACTGAGAAAGGGAAGCACATTAAACATTTCCACAGGCGTAAACTCCATCCCATTCTCATTCTGATAGCTAGTGTAATCAATTCCTTCTAGAAACAGAGCTCTCACGTTTCTGGTGAATTCCAGGCAGATAATCAGCTTTTGTAAGTCTTTGTTGAAGAACATTCGGAGATGAAGAGTATGAATAAAGCACCCAAATTGATTTAAAAGCTGTGGAACATCTTGACTCCAGAACAGGCTGTACGATCTGGCCGACTGTAATGCGTAGTAAATGGACAGCGCTCTTCCTGGAAAAGGATTTCCATGACAATTTTCCATATCGCGCATAAATTTGGAAATACTGTACCAATTGCAAAGTACACATGTCAATTTTCGCCGCGTTTTTGTAGAGATGACCTGTTCAGTTTCCAGGTGATTGTCAACAGCAGTACTCCATAACTTGCAGATAACGCGACAACGGAGAACATCTCTGTCGCTTAAGTACCGAGTAAGGAATTTAATGACCTTGAGGAAGAAAACCATGTTTTATTATGTCCTTTGTTAATGTTGAATGTCATTGTAAAAATAATAACTTACCTCCCCAAATAACCAAGTAGATTTTGTGGGCTCAAGAATATTGTGAAATGTGGTGCAGACCCTTGAACAATTGTAAAGGTCATTGAAGCCGTGACCGTCATCGTCTTGTGGGTACAGTTGTGGTTGAAGTTTACTCAAAATAATAGTCCATAGTTCTGGTGGAAAAGAGCTAGCCAGATTTTGGGAGTTGGCCATATTTCCATAAGAACGTGTTGTGGCGTTCACTGTCTAACAGGAAGTGAGACTGAGAAATGGATTTTTCAATGTTACTCATAATACCTTTACGCTTCACCAGATGCGCTAAAGTGCTACTGTTAGAGTATGTTTGCTTTGTACGGGGGTTCGCATTGCTTTTTGTTTACTTTGGCCGTTCTGAGAATCGAGATGAGATGCAACGAGAAAATGTAGATCACGCTGCCAATGATGTTTACACAGAAATCTGTGTTCTGGGGCAAAACGTCACGTTGGGTGCGTCATCTGCTTTCTGGCTTTATGCCAGGGTCATCAAATATTCATAAACGTCAAGGAATGCATTATGCTTATCATTAATGGGAGCTTTTGTATTTGAGAATAATTGAATGGCATTTACACATGCGGCTACAGAAAGTGTTTTGTAATCTGATATAACATGACTAAGCAAAAGCGACGGGAAATAATTCTTTCGTTCTTCAGAGATAAATGAACTTCGGTTTTTACGTAAATGAACATAAACAAAAATGCACATAGGTATGTTATCAAGCTACGTTGCAAACTGCTACATGCTTTGAAAACAATCGGATATAGAATGCATACTAACTGCACCGGACCAGGTCACTTCCTTCGTGCTAACATTATTATGAAGAATGAATACCTAGCCGCTTTGTACTGACATCCAATTGCTTGTACTATTGCATATTTAAATAATATTTTTTCGTCAAACACCACCGTTTGCCGTTCATTTATTTGAACTAGGTATAAGCGTATATGTCACGTCATCCTTGATTATTCATTCGTCCAGTCAGTAGCGAAAAAATGACATATAAACATCGTTTCTCGTATCCATTTTAATTACAATCTTGTAAATAAAAGTTGTACTACTGCACAAAAAAACTGTTATTTATATCTATATTTTCTATTGAAAGATACATACTTCTTAGGAAACAGTAATTACTATTCTGAAGAATGCATGATATGTTAATTGCCTACATATATATATATATATCTCCCTACTGGAGCGATACTACCCCGAAAGCGTCATCGTATTTGTTGAGACTAATTGGAAATGGCTTAATATTAATACGGGTTACTGGCGAATGACAGTGATGCTTTGATGATTGTTTACAAGTTGGCTTATGGCAGTTATGTCCGACTGGCTAGAAATTAAAAGCTAAATTCATGACTCCATGATTACAAATGACGTCTTATGAAAAATATTGTTTTCTCGAAGGAGTAAGTTGCTGATGTATTTTTCTATGCATACTTAAGTACGGTAATCATGCTTGCACACCAAACTGTTTTGCATAGAAGCAAACCAGTCCATGAAAATATTATCTACCCACACCTTAAACCGGATTGTTGTGTACACTTTAATCTCATTCCTGATACTCTGAAATGGAACGATTCCTTAAATTTTACTTAAACGTTAGTCAAGCCTTGAATCATCTACCCTACAAGTTTCAATTGGAGTCAAGGGGCTCCAGAATTTACCTCAGCCAGATATCATCATGGCGGTCGCGTATTTGGAATGTTACCTACCTCTTCAATTGTGCATATACCGTCTAATTAATCCACCTGTTCATTTCAAATTTGCCCAACTACATCGCCACGAAAAACTACATATTCCTAATCGTGCACAGTATGTGGCTTGTGGCAGTTTCACTTATGTTTGTGGTTGAAGCCACGTTCTATTTTGGGAGAGAGGAAGTCATAGTATTTTCAAATGCAGCTGTAAACCTTTTGAAATATTTTGAGGCTAAGGACTTTCGCCATAGCTACCCATTTGGCCCAACATACAGATTGCGATGTCAGTTGAGTGTTATTTGGGCAGGATATTCGATTTACTTTCAGAGCTGCGTACTTATCCCACTTTATGCTCTGTTTGCTGACAAGGGCGTTTGGCAAGTGGGCTCTCAAGTGTACAAGCAACTGTTTTGGTGGGACTCAACTTTTCCAAAAACTGTTGCCATTGTAATCTGTGTTGTAGTAGACACGTGGTACTTTTTCAAAATACCCACGGCGTCCATTATAAATTTCCTTGTTAGCATGACATACGTTAACATTTTCAAAGTGTCCATTCAGCAAATTACGGCCAGGCAGAAGGTCAACGTTTTCGTACAAAATGGAGGTGGTCAAGATTTGAACAAGCTGAAAAGGGACATGCAAATATATTCAAAGCTGAGAATACTGACCACCACGTACAATAACATTTACGGAATACTTTTCGTTAATCCGCTGAACATCGTTTTGTCGGTGTGCTTTGTTGAATGCGCTGTGGTTGCGGTGCGGCTGACTGGCGACGATGAAAACTTTTTGGTGTTTCTTGGGCGTCAGCTGCAGTCTTTGCTGTGCTGTAGTTTTAACGGCGTTCACGATATTCATGGCAATGATAAACAACTGGAGTGTAAAGTTTGGAAAGCATGTCAGGACGAGAGATGTTGCGCTCAGGACCGCTTTGGGGAGGAGACTGGCAAAGACATTTCGAGCGGAGTCGGTGACTTGTGGAAACTTTTATGGCGTCGAGCAAATTACATGTTTAAATCTTTTGGGATTTTTGTCTAACGTTACAGGGTCAGCTCTGATATCCATACAATTTTAATGTCAGTGGCCATTTCCGTTTTAGTCATAGAAAATAAATTATGCATGGTGGTGCTTCGTATGTGTCTGCTGAAATTTGGTAAATTGTGACACATGAAACGTCGTTAATAATAAAGCAATATATTTATACAGTTAATTATAGACTTTTATCGATATGAGTCAGATAAAGGAAAATATTTGTTATGGCAATATGGTGACGTACAAATAAATGGATTGGTGACATACATGTGCACGAACACCATTTTTATTTACTGCGGCCATCAAACTGCTCTAATGAAATCATACTTTAGTGACACATATAACCACAACAGTGAAAAAGACAGGAAGGTTTATTTCCCATTTATCCACTAAAAATGTATACACCTGGGGAATGAAATTTAAGATGTGTCAGTAGGTATACTTTTGTATTGACAAAGTGTATATAATGTTTAGACGACGAGAACATTTTCTTGAGGTTTTTACCCCTTTTCACTTCAAGAGGATCACATCCATCAGCCGGAATTACCTGTGGCGGATATGAGTGGTCCCTTTAAAATTCTCAAATTTGTCGTTTTATAAGCATGACAGACAAAATAGAATCAAAAGCGTCTTTAATATGCACGCCGTCCTTAAAAGACGAGATAGATGCTGCCATGGGTAAACATTTATGAAGATGTGCCGACTACATTATTATATACTTTGCATTTATGAATCACTTGTTATATTTTGTGAGTGTTAGATTCACTGCGAAGTACTCAAGTGACGAGTCGAGTGATGACGGATAATATTAGCACCGAATCATCACATGCGCGTATGTTGAGTGAAAATTGTAAAATGCACATGATTCTGAGTGCATTGGCACCGTATGTAAGTCGGTGCATTTCCAATGAAATAGAAAATTATACCTTAGGGCAACATGAGGTGGCATTTATTTTGGAAGATGTGACACAGATAGGCAACGCTTGTGACACATGTAGGTGCAAAATAAGATAAGCTAAACTCCTTATTTTCTATCGAGTAGCTGGGAAAGACAAAAATTCCCGTCACATGGGTATTATGCATACGTGTCATGATGCCATTGGAATGCACTGGATAAAAAAACTGATCGATAATGAGTGATGGTCACAACAAATGTTTTCCGTGAGTATCAGCTTGAGCGGAATATAACAAAAATTAGTCACGAAATGCACGAGGACAACGGTTTTGTTATCGAGATTTTGGTACGATTGCACTCAAATAGTTTTCAAACTGGAAACCCAAGTCACGTAAGGCAGATTACATAATGCATAAAACACAGTCACATATATCAGTGACCAGGGCATGTAAATAATAAATGATATGATAATTCTTGTATGTAACTGACAATGTCGATGTCCTTTCCTCATTATGAACATAAATGGCAAATACCAAACATAACTGGTGCAAGTGCACCCAATATGTACGTGCATATGACTTTTTGCGTACAAGCGCACTCTAATTTTGGGAAGCGAAAACAAGCCACTCACATTAAATGACGTGCGGAATTTCCAAAAAATACATCACATTGTCACTGTCAATGTAGACATGGATAAGGTACAAATTGATGATCAATCATCCCAAATTATTAATTAGTGAAAGCTGTTTATTGAGATAAGTTTTCCTGCCTGTTTGTCTGTACTTAACCACGATTTCTTTTACATGTATTGACCGATGTCAGCAAAATTTGGCATACATGTACATTATGACCTGAGGACTTTAATAAGTAAATGCTGAAAAATATTTCATGACATACGAACAAGTCAATTTACAACATAGTTATCGATCACGAGTGTACTGCAAGATTGTCATTTATGTTCTTATGCATGACACTTTCGCTAGTTTTCTACATCACATACTTTATTACTATTACGTGTGACAAGAAATTATGTATTCCAAAAATAAATCGATTATAAGTTCAACAAGTTATCTAGTTCTGGGACAGAAAGTATATAAACAGAAAACGCGGCCACAGTAGGCAGGAGTTACTTAGAGCTTGAGACGAAAGTTACCTGACCGAATTGAATTACGAAATCCTCAGAGATGAATTCCAATTACGCACTTGGATTCTTGCTGTGGTTTGTGGTCTCCGCAAGCGCTTTCAACCCAGCCCGATTGTCCACGTAAGTTTGTCCCTATTTTAACCGTTCGCATTCTATATAAAAATTACAACAATGTTTTTTAAATAACAGTTTATTCCATAACAGGCTGAACAATGACGAAGACACGTTTGTGTACAAGTCGTACACCAACTCCATGTACTGCAAGGCCTCGTCCCCCATCCTGGCCCCCAAGACTGTCCCAGAACTGCAAGAAATCATCAGAAATGCATCACAGTCCGGCAAAACTGTCAAGGTTTTCGGCGGAAGAAATTCCCTTACCGACGTGATTTGCACTGAAGGCATCCCAGTCAGTGCAGAACATTTCAATGTCATGGAAGCCCATGCCGACAACACCGTCACATTTGGGGCCGGACTCCAGTTGGCCGACGGTATGGCGTATCTCCAAGAAAGGAATCTCACACTTCCCCACATCCCCACTTTCGGTGGAATCACGATTGGGGGCGCCATCGGAACCGGGGCGCACGGATCTTCCCTAAAGCACTGGGCGGCTCTATCCGACCAAGTCGTCAAGGTCACTTTGGTTGATGGCAACGGACAAATAAGAACGATTCAAGAGGGTGACGACGGAAATGACTTTAGGGCTGTGCGGGTCCACCTGGGATTGGTCGGCGCTCTCGTCAACGTCACGCTGAGGACCGTCTCCCTTTTCAAGATGACCATAGAAAATACACCCGAAAATGAAATCATCCTTCTTGACGGGACCGCTCTGGCCGAAGCAAGGGAACATGACGTGTACCAAATGTGGTGGTTTCCCCACACCAGGACCGTCGTAGTCTCCAGAGGCGACTATCACGATGCCAAGGAGCACGTAGAAGGTAACGCCGTTACAAATTTAATTCCTCCAGTTGGAGTTCTACAGGCAGCAGCGGGTCGTCAACTCATGGAAGCTATGCAGCAAGGAAGAAATCTCCAGCAACAATACCAACTCGAGGAACAAGTCAGAGATGCAATGCACCAAGAATCCACAACAAGACCGCTTATCTTTTATGAGAACGTGAACGGCAGCAACGTGTTCGTCAACCCGGCCACCGGATATGCCTGGAAACTACTGGCTAACCGCTGCTCCGGCTCCTGTCCCTGGGAGCATGGCAACTTTTCAATGATGCCGGAGGAGTCGGCCATGGCCTTTGACATTGAGGAACTGCCCAATGTTGTGAGGACGATCCAGAAAATTTTGCTCAAGTATCCGGCGGGATTCCCGATGGTCGGAATATTCTTCCGGTTCACTAAGGGGTCCAGCAACTTGATGGCACTGAACAGTGGTCGGGATACGGTGCATATCGAGTGGGCTACGCCCATGAGAACCAATCCGTTCACTACAGCCAAGCTGGGAATTGCCACGTATCAAGCTACTTTGCAAGCAATGGTAATTGACACAAAATCTTACATGTTGATTATCTGACTATATTAGATGATTGAAGCATTTACTAAATGACTGGTTTTTGTATTTTTGTCATACAGGTTGAAGAACATGGTGGTCGCCCACATTGGGGTAAAAACGGGCCATATTTCTTCACCCACTCGCTTCTTGAAAGCGTACACCCAAATATTGCCGCTTTCCGTGAAGTCGTGCAAAAATACGATCCAAGTGGAATTTTCATGAATAAGTTTGGAAGAAGGCTATTTGATGCGTCTGACGAACTCAATGTGGATCCTAGCGTACGTCATTGCGCACTGCAGGACTACTGCATGTGTCAGACCAATGCAGACTGCTCTGATAGACAACATTGTGAAACATTTGAGGGAAAGTATAATGTGTGCGAGGATGGAGCATAAATAGTGTGTTGGTAATATATGCTGATAAATAATATAAATGTTTTTGTAAGCGCAAGTTTTTATGATTTTTGAAGAAATTAATACCTAATTATGTAAAACGCACTGGCATGCGATAAATAAAAGTAAGATTTTTTATTATTACGCCAATTGAAACCTTTTTTATTTACGTAGTTAACAGAAAGGTTGCATACTTTCCAATAACCCTCTATTAGCAAACATAGCATTTGCGTAAACTAGCTTCCATTGCAAAAGGAATTGTCTGACTCTAGCCAGCAAACTCGTTTGCGCATTGCAATTTGACTGGAAGTATTACTTTCGCGTTGGCTTTCCTACTATGCAGTCTCACTACTAAATGTGATCTTCCCATATGTAACGAGTGTGACGAAATGTACTTTTCTGGTTGCTGATGAATGCATCATTCATTATGTCACCTCTGAACCAACAAACCGCAATGAAAAAATGGACTACCACATTCCTAACACTCGAGTTATAAAGAAAAAGGAAAAATGGCATTCTCAGTTCTCGCAGTACTTAAAATGTTATCAGTTTTTCTGCCACTTGAATGTATTTATTTGGTTGTAGTAATACAATTTCCCGGTTATTATCTTTTTTCTACCCTATATTTTAGTTGATATGCATATAAATTGTAAGCACAATAATACATAATGTCGGGAAACGGGCCTTGCCAGGTCAGGTTAATGATGCGTTGGGGATGCCGTATGCCCCGGTGCTACCTAACTAACGCCCACTTCCACTACTAACTACATCTCAGATGAGGTTCGGATCACAGGACCAACGACGCTGACATAAAAAACAATGACCGACACACACACAAGACAATTGTTAATTTCCCAATTAACTAAGACTTTATTTGCTGTACAATTTAATTACAAGGGCCTTCTGGCCAAAGACAAATATATACTTTTACTGCTACTGCTGCCGCAGCAGCAAGTAGCTTTTGCTTCTGCTCACGGCAAGACTTAGGAAGAGAGTGTGTGGTTTTGGTGGTGGCGGAGCTCTAAACTACATGGAATTTGGTGTGCTGGACCTCGTGTCCAGCACACATTCACATGCTTAACAAATGAGTTCCGCATGGTGCGTCCATGCCGTGCCCAATTCCAGCGCCTGGAAATCGGGGGAACGTGAGACTCCCAATCCCGACCAAAACCTTTACTATTTTCGCGACACATAATATGCATGTGTAAATACTACTATCCGGTGACCAATTACACAAGCCGTTTCTCATTGCCACAAAAATCACTATTGAAAAAATAGTCGATTGAGTAAATTCTATTTTTTCTAGTATTAGCTTTGCTTTAAAATGTTATTACATCATCCCCAATTTTTAGTTTTTCGTTCTGAGATTTTTAACTGATAAAAATGCTAAATAGATGACGACAATCCTCTTATCTTGAACGGTAAAATGCAACGATACTGAGCGTACGCAATTACACTCCATAAATCATCATTCTTATCCTTGTTGCTGTGCTAGACTGACTTATTTCTTTACATGCGTTACATATTTTATTCATTTTTATTTCTTGTCGTCATAAAATGTTACATCAATATAAATGGCAGGTTCCAATGCATTCATCGTACATGTATACATTGGGCTACCACAATCAATCATAATTTATTGTTTAATTATAAAAAGTGGTAACCATCATAACACTATCAACTTGCATTCATCTTCCAGCGCAAAACTCTCGACATGTGTCATAGCAGCAAACGGTACCGCATATGCACATTGAACAGTAGCATATAAGACATGGAATACAATCACCTATAATTTGTGCTCTAAACGAGCGCAAACAATCAAGCGCATTTGTCCTAACTCTTGACGCAACCAGCGCCACTCTCCCCATTTGAAATTCTCCCCTTCCTTCCACCCATCTTTCCCAATTTTCACGGCGGTAAACATGCGCTCTAATTGGATAAACGCGATAAGTAACTCTAATCCATCTCAGCCGTGGCAAGTGCCTCCACAGCTCACTTGCGTAAATTGCCTCCTCGTCATGCAAATCCGCAGAAATCCCAGGCCCCAAATGGTCGGGCCATTTGTCGTTTTTTCCACTGTGTCCGCGCGCACCATTCCAGAGAAACTTGTGCCTGCTATCCAGTAGAAGATATTTGAGTTTTCTAGGCAAGCCTCCCACAATTTCCACATTGCCGAATTTGAAACCCTGAATGTGCAGGTATTCCAAGTTGTGCAGTTCTCTCAACATTTCCAAACCCATTTCGTCTGCTCTACCCGCCACCGGGTAACGAAGAGGGTACACGAAAGAACGGACGCTCTTTAAAGACTCCTTAAATCGCAGGAGAGGATTTAAGTAAACACGAAGATTATGACCCGCAACTGGAATTTCAGTGGTAACGCTCCGCAGTCCAGTGTAGGCACAATCCGGTGAAAAGAAGGATGCAAACTGTTCAGGAGATTCCACTCTGAGAGTCAGTTCCTCCAAATTTGGCATTGGGACGACGATGTGAGCTCGCTTCCAGCTACTGCTGTAAGTCATTTGCACTCGCGTAAGGTTATGCGAATACGGGATCAAAATTTGCTCTTGGAAGGGGAATACATCGGCACATGAGGACCATCCCGGATAACACTCGTAGTGAATGGGAAATTCCACACTCGTCAGATACGGTAATGGTGGAGCATTACCAACACGGTTTTCTGGGAAACTCTCATGCCCTCGGTGATCCATCGAATACCACCTATCACTCTCAATTCGCAATCTCTTTAAATTGGGTGTAAGGCGCAGACATTCAAAGATTATGTGTATCCATTCCGTATTTGCTTGGTTCCAACGATGTAGGTTCACAACTAGATGAAGTGTACGGATGTGGTCACCATAGCTACATAGCAACTGAATCACGTCAACCTTCCAGAATGTTTCGGCCTGCTCAAGTGATCCATCGTGACTATTCCAAATGAAATTATCGTTTAAATAAGACACTCCACATCACATTGTTTACATTTTCTTGCTCAACCTTACCAATTGCTAATATGAAGCCTTCTTCCTGGGAAGGGATTACCCTGGCGACCAGAGAACACTTCCAAAAAATTGCGTATTTTTGTGCTGGAATCTAAGCGTATCGTTAAGTCACGTACTTTTGCATGCCATTTCCACGTTCCACAAACCATGTCGCGGTTGTATTCCAAGATTGTATACCAAGGAAAAGGTACTGGAAATATATTATCCATGTTGTGCATGGCGTGCATGAAATCCTGCTCATCTTCAAGTAGGTTCCCAACGGCAACATTCCAAGACTTGCAGGACTCACGACATGCCAGAACTGATTTTGCGTCCAGATAGCGAAACACAAACGGAAAAACCTGTGTGTAAATATACACATATATTTTAAGGATGTAAATTACTAAGGATATCCACATCGCATTTTTAGGTCTCTACCTCACGAAACAACCAAGTAGTAATAGTAGGGCTTAACATATTCTTGAAAGTGACACAAGCTTGAAAGCAATTGTAAAGGTCATGGCTACTTTGACATTCCACTTTATCAAAAATGATTTCCCAAACGTCAGGACATAGCAACTGGTAATAATTTGTTGGAGCTTCCATTTCGACACGACACTTTTATTGAGTCGTAAAACCGAAACCGGGACTCAAATTCAAAGATATTGCGCAAAATAAAACTATGTTGGTTTTAGTTAACTTATCCGTATGAATAAATGAGGAGAAGATTTTATGACCTGCTCATAAAATGTATGCTAAACTTTATACCAAGTAAAGCAGATAACGGAGAAATACGCTAACTCAAATTCGTACTCCGTAAATGATGCGGTTTGCGGTAACAAATACTATACTGCGTTGTTCGGATGTACTTCCAAGCGCGACGACATATGGGTGTGCGTTCCCGATAATGCAAACTACCTAGTATATTATGACATCATTTGCAATATGAATGTAAATAATTAACCTCAAAACCAAGTACTAAGTACTCAATGCAAAACATGACGCGGAAAAAGCAAAGATAAATACCGAACCATAATTAAAATTATCACTGCGCACCGACTGGTATTTGGTATCAGCATTTTATCACAAATTTGGTATCTACGATGTAATTTCTTGCTACAACTTCCAAGTACGTAATTATTAAGGAAAGGGAAGTGCGGTATTACGCAGTAGTGTAATATAATCGACTTTCGTACTCCTATACGAACATTAAAAACGCAAAAATGTAAATGGTTTACTTACTAATCCGATTTTATCATCAATTATTTATTTATTTGATTCCTCGTATATTTTAAAACACGATATTTCACAAAACTTTATAATATCATGCATTTATTCGTCGTATCTCTATAAGAATTCTTAGAATATTAGGAGAAAGTCAAACAAGCGATCTATTCCCGTTTTCACATAGTCCATACAAAACTGTCTATCTATCACAAAGAATGGTTTATACAGCATCTTCAAGAAAATAATAGATTTTGCAGACTTTTGGAGAAGCAGGAGTTCCCGTTTCTGATCTCGTGTTTGAAAGGTTGTCATGTATAGACTTCTGGTGTCCTCTCTCCAACGACGAAGTGTGTCATTATTCAGGTCAATAAGTTGAGCCAAATGCGAAATCATAAGAAAAATACCCAATGGATCCATTATAGCAACTGCAGTAAGCAACACGTAAATATAAGGAGGAACCAAATTCCTTCCTTTCACAGCAACCCAGCCAGTTATTACGAAACCCCAGTACGTTGCCGAAAACAAAAGCGATAACAAATTAATCACCGCTTCCTTCAGAATATAATAATTGAGCGTATACTCCTTATGCATCCTAATAATTGTGTAGCTCCGCTCGAGGTTTCCTGTTAGTCTCAGTGAGCTATGGTAACTAGTCTGCTCCTTGAATCTACACAAAACGATGACTCCGCAAGCAATTACGATGGAAAGTGTCCTGCTGCATTCAAACATGACCGAGACCAAGACAATTCGCAAAAGTACGCAAGCATACTCAACCGCTGGATACCGAAGCCATGGAAAATGAACAAAAATTTCCTCGAATATGAAGTAATATGGATCCAGGCAGAAATATATTGCTGAGATGAAAACAATAATGGGCGTAAAGACACAGGAAGCCACAACGTTGAATATTACCGCATCCAGGATCCAAGTTTCGGTTCCATGGGGAGGATACCGAAAGCCTGAAAAATTGTTCGCCAATGTAATAAATCATCAGAAAATTCAGAATTTTGGCAAACCATTTAAAATTTTTGTTTACCTGCAGGTAGTCTCTCCTCTGATGATATTAGCTGATTGAATCCCTCAATTGCCTCGTTATTCAGGCAGATTAGAAAGGTGGCAATAGGAAAGGCTCCATACAGAATAATGACGCAAATATGCAGAGCTATATTTCCGACTGTATATTGTGGCAAAGGGCGGATTGCGAAGTGATAGAAAATGTCGAGTATGGCACAGCCCGTAAGTAGCAAAGCGGCTGCCACAGATGTTAGAAATGAAATCCATACATTTTTCTTTCTTATTACTGTTAATCGGGTAAAGTCATCGTCCCATTGAACGGGATATGTTCGTAAGTAGCTATATCCGTGCTGGTGGAGTCTGAACGCCAATATTTCCAAGGGAGTCAGCATTTTGTAGATCTGTGATATTAACTTTGTTACAAAACCTATGTAGTTTGAGGACGATGTATGCACGCCAATCTTAGTTCGTCGTATAGGTAGTGAGCAAAGACGCAAAGCTTCGTGTTAACCGTACTGTTAACATATTTTAATAAAATAATGAATTATTTTCAACAATATATTTTTGTATAGCAAATAATTTTATACTTGGTAGCGTCCTCATTGCGCAATATGAAGCTCGCAACGAAGTTAATAATATCGATAATATTTAATTACAGTTTAAATAAACTGAATTTTCTTTAAAGCTGAAGAAATAGCGTTTTTATATAACATACTTTCCGCTCTTCAGTTTAAAATATTCCAAGAATTAATTTGAGTCGTATGTATGTAGCAACCATGTACATTTTCTGCAACTGAATTATTGATACCGTTTCGAATATAGAATCGCTATATATGCAAATACTAATCGAAATTAATCTTTCGTGAAATTCATGAAATGTTTTAGAGTGAAGTACACATTGTTACATAAGAAGCTATCATTGTATCATGACTACAGAATATTCGCAACATTTGCCAGAAAATATCTCGAGCCCATTTTTAGATAATAATTATTATAGAAGCTTCTTTTTTCCAAATGATTTCAAAATCCACTTTGGATTAAAAAATAATTTCCTTGGTTGAGAAGTACGGGAAAATTGCTGAAAAAAGCAGTCTAAATAAAAATTAAATCTCCAACCTTTATGGAATTTAATTTCAGTTTAAGACATGATACGTACATGTTACATCCGTGTTCACTTTTACATGTTAGTATTACATGTAATACGATACTTCGACTTTATTTCCTCGTCGGTTGGAAGTTTTTTTCCCAATCTTAGACACGTTTACAAATGTGCATCATATGAACATACAAGGAAGCTCATTTGACAGGTTGATTAGGAATTGACTAGCTTTCCCTTCGGATGGCGTTATGTTACCCCATAACGATTTAAAAAATATTAAAAACTGAAAATGCTTTCTTAGTTACTTTGTATTACTTATTTTCATAGGCATATACGTCTGCAAGGAAGGTCTAACACATTTGCCGTTGATTATGTCGTGTATGATTTTCCGTTAGCGAGTCACCACAAAACAATTCCATCGCATTGCAACAGTTGGCTACGCAGCTGGTGCGTGAGCGCATAAAATATAAATGTTTTTAGAAAAGTACACAGATCAGAGTAACGTATTAAAGATTATATATCTGTACAAATTTATGTGTCAGTATTTATATAATCTGATTGGGTATATGATGCTCCATTTCCTTATAGTAGTAGCAATGTCAGTTCTTAAGACCGTTTGTCGTGTTCTTGACGTCACAGGAGATTTACGTGAGATAAAGATCTTACGTTGTAATTTAACATGCATTCGTAAGTGAGCCCATATATTATACTCCCCATTATGTATTAATATACACCCATCACAACAAATGGAAATATTCCACATTGATAATAACACAATACATTGCATAATATCATAGGACTATGGACAGATGATTTTAATCTTTCAAGCATTTCATCTCCAGTACTGGAAGACTGTGATATAGTTCATCACATCATTTACATCCGAAATATTTCGGATAGGCTATTTAAAAAGCACCGGACAGGACAACCCCCTATATTTTACTACTGACTGTTTACAACTTCCTTCAAATTTACTGGACAAAATGGAACCAGACGAATTTCAAGTACCACGTGTAAGGGAAGCTGTGGTTGAATCGTCACAAGGAAGCAGGGCTGGACCGTTCATCAGTTACAGGGCTATGGCAATTTTGGTTGGCTGTCTTCAAGCGGTAAGTAAACATTTCTGTCAATTAGTATATCTTTGTCATTTGACTCGATCAAGTATTTTCAATTTTATTCAAGTTTGTACTTTTGTGTGCTTATTCAGATTATTTGTGTCGTCATAACGGGATTGTTACTGGGAATGGCTCTATCGGTCACTATGATGGCATCTGTTTTGCAAGATTTTGAGGAAAGGAAAGCACTAACGGAATTGGATCGCGCGATGGTCATGATCCCATTTAGTATTCTTTATCGCGTGGATAAACTGGAATTGGTTCCTTGGTATACCTCCACCATCCAGTATTCCGTGATTATTCTCACAGTCGTGAATATTATTCAGCTCTTGACTGCCGGTGGACTTTTAGTCTCAACTGATGCTGTAAGCAAATTAAAACCTAAGTGTTTAAAATTGTAAAAAGGACGTGTTTCACATTACCTAACTGCCGTGTATTCTAATTTATTTGACACGATTTGACAGAAAACTAAACCTCCGCAACGCCTAAAGCTGGTCAAAGTTTGGCTCTATGTCACTGCGACATTTCTGATAACTGATTTCATGACATTGGCTCTGTTAGCTCAGAACCGGGCGCCACAACTTTTCCGGTTTGCACTTTCTGCTATCTGGCTTCGTATCATTTTCCTGTGGCTGGTAGAGGGTTACTACTTGGAATGTATGGAGCAGGAGCTGGCCAACAATTTCACTCCAGTAGGCATCTGCTGTTATGGGAGAAGAGTAGTCTCATCATTCCCCCGCCCATTCACAACAATAAATTTACCCCAAGAAGTTGCGTGAAATGATAACTTCAAAGAATATTATTATACTTTAGTAACTGTAAAAATTATTCAGTCATTTTTATAAAGTTTTCAACCAATGCGTCATTGATTCTGATGCTGATGTACAAACAAGCAATACGACAGGCTACTTAAATCACATGTCAAAGTGTACATACTCGCGTTAATTTCTTATTCCATTCCATTGTTGTAATTGTTAATATTGGAGTGTTATAATTATTTCAATAAATCCAGTCAACTTGTCTTCCGAATAGCCTGCCAAGGTTTAATAATATTAATTAGTGGAATGGCCGATAAATAAAGAAGCTGTAAGAAATGTTAAATAAAATGCCAAACTAGGGGAGTGATGAAAGTCAAAATGGTGGTTCAAAATTTCAAATGCAACAAATAGATTAGTAAACAATTCAGCATTGTCAGTTTTATACATTTTTTGAAAATACACACTGTATTCAATAATAATTTGGCTTGCCATTTAATTCAAACTTAAGTTATATTTTCTTAATTTAGGAAATAGATACAATAATAAAATGTCATTATATGTACTTCATTAAAATTACAAACATTGTGTCCTTATGAGCAAAAACCTTGCAAATTTTTTATTCCGTACCATTTGGTTATGTATTACAAATATAGTGAATGGATTTCACGAGCTAAAAAACCGAGCCACTAGCACCTTCGGACATCCTTGCTCACTTTCCGCTTTCTCCACAAGAATCTGAGGGCATCCCCCGTCGCCACAATTTCCATCGTCTTTGTGACCATCCATTCCCACCATTATCTTCTCCCTTGGCATACTAAACATCCACCGTGCTAAAATATGGGCATGTATTTCTGCCAGTATCCCAACCGTCAGCCCGCCAACAATTCCACCGATAAATGTGCCCCCTCCGGGAGCTATCGCGGATCCCATCCTACCACCAGCCAAGCCCCCACAAAGACCACCGCCAACCTTGATGCCAGACTCAACGCAGCACTTTGCAAATCCCTTGCCACTTATTTCACCAAACAACCACCGCTTCAGTTTCTGCCAGCACTGACCGTAAATGAGCATGGATGCAAATCCCACCGTCACAGCCTTTGCACCAGACTTGTTCATCAGAGAGCCGAAACCCTCCACAATAATTTCTGCCCGCTCGTTCGGAACAATGGATTTTATCACGGAAATGACCTCCGCCTTTGTTTCCACAGCCATCACATCCCATGTGCAAGCTAGGCCTGTCAACACTCCAAAACCGGGGCCCTTCCCTGTAATCGGAGGACGCTTGAACCGGTACACTTGAACCTTGCTTTCCATTTCGTTAGTCTCGTCGTTTGACTGCTCCTCAGAGTCCACGTCAGTGATTGGAGGAATATCATTTTTTGTGTGCTCCTCTGCATCATTTATCAGTTTATCCGAATATCCTTTAAAAACACTATCAGCATTTAGGTCGTATGCGGTGCGTAGTGTCCTCCAAACTGGGGAAATGGCTCCCGGCTCCTTACTCTGATACTCACGGTCACTCTCGTCCAGAATGGCTAGCAGTTTGATTAATCCTTCCACATTTGCGGTGGGTGACTCGGCTCTATAAATTTCTACTAGCTTGTGACGAATGTCATCCTTCCAGAAATCCACTTGGCCGGCCATTTCAGCTCACAATACAATCTGTATATTGAAAGATAATAAAATAAATCGTTGTAATCTAAGTTGATATATTCCCGAGTTTAGAAAAAAAATAGTTACCTGTAAGCTGCAAAAAACGGATGATTTAACACAACTACTTACTACCTAGCAAAAGAAGAATGTATTATTCTATTTTTTTGTTCTCTGCACATATCACCTGATGAGCATCAATACCAGAGAGATAATTGCAATTCTACATTGTTGCCATGTTTCCACGTTTGGTTTTTGCTCTTACTCTTACGGTATCAGTTTTACTCAAGGACAGGTGGTGGTGGACTCCTGTGGTGCTATAGCAACGCTGATATGATGTGGTGGAGTGGTTTGTTGATCTCTTGTGTTCGCAAGCATCTCCCCTCTTGGTTTTTATACAATGGGCAGCATAGGTAATAATGGCTATGTAATTTATGCATAACGAATTGACAAATGCGTGTACGAATACACGTGCTATCTTTCCGTCAAGTTGAACATTAAATGTGGTAAGCTATTATTTCATCAGTGCATGTGCATGTACAGTATCCATTTTTTTCAACGGTTTCCCTAGTTTCCTTTTTGCGCCAGAATCACCGTGATGGTTTATGCGCTAGTAGTAAGCTCCACGCAATGTTTACCTAAAAACAAAAGAGCCACATCTGCACCAGTCGGGATGATGAACTATTGGAAATTCTAAAAATAAAGTGGAATGGTGCATAAAGTCTCATGTTTTTACGGCCGGGCAAGCAAATATGTATAAATGACAAGTTATGTAAAGTATTGATAAAAATGAGCACACCCAATATCATATTTCCTTGCTCGTATCAAATGGGCTATGCTATAGATTATTCATGTATTTAAACACGCAGTGATACTTGTGTCGATACAAGGGGTGAAAAATTGGCTACTGTGTACGATCTGAATCGGCTCAGGTCAAAACATTTTAGATGTGTTCCCCAGTTGCGGCGGACAAAACACCTAAATATCGAAATGAGTAGACAAGTACTCAATTTATTATGCTTCACTCATGCTTCAAAGACTCATCAATACTATACACGTCAGTTACGAGAATCTAAAAATCAATCATGCCTTAAACGTTAGCTGAAATTTGTGCTAAAGATCTCTGTGAGCTATTAATTCTCTTTATTTTGTTTCCATTCAAGCAATGACAAATGATTATTAAACCAATAATACATGAGAACTGTGAATACTTTTGTTGAATATTTAGTCTCAGAAATTTTGATTTGAGTTTATGAATGTAAGCACATATATTAGACAACTAGAAAGTCGGTCTCAGCGCACACCTCAACCTCCTTATCGCTCTCCCGAAAGATGGACAGCTGGGTTGTTATCCTTCTCCCACGGAGTTCTGGAAGAATTTCCACGTTACCGCCAAATGTAAACTCCTTTCCGGCTTCCACGGCACTATTCTCCAAACTTGGATTTTCCCATGCGCTGTAGACCCCACCGGTGACAGGATCCTTCATCAGTGTGCGAAGTCCTAGCGACTCGGAGCTTTGACTGGGAACAAAGGTCACCTCGCCTCGAAGGAACTTATTAGCAGGGTATATACATGCGCCGTTGGACTTCAAGGTGCACGCTTCATTCCGCCACTGGAGCACTCTTCCAGATCCACCTATGTAATACCCAAGATATTACTTTGACTGATTACACCATTCCAAATATGGGGCAATATAATAATGCTTGGAAACTATACCGCATTGACGAACTGGACTGGCGATGCCAAGGTCACTGAAAAGGGATCTTCTCTGCTCCTTTGGATATATTTCCAAGGGCTCGCTAACGCGCGACAGCTCCGGCAAGTTGACAAGTTCCACTGCAGTCCCCGCTGATACGACGACGGATAAAATTACTATTTTTGCCAAGAAATTCATGTTGATGCAGTGCGTGTCTCTTATTTCGAATGTTCAGTCAAGGTTCGAATGTTCCACTGTTGATCAATTGAACGACTGGAGAATCAGAGCGAAAGAACTGCGGCTTTTATGCAGCAAGCTGTTATGCGGAGTAGATTTATTGGAATCCAATAATTGGATGCATTTTTGTCTGTGACTCGTTCTTGTCGCATGATAGTAAGTGACAGCCGGACTAATTTATTGCAAAAAAAGCTAGATATAAAGTGGAATTCAGGTTGGGTGCATACAAGTTTTAGGATATAATTGTGAGCTGGGTCAGGACAAATCTGCAACAATGTTTATGTGGACATGATTTTTTAAATACATTCCAGTAGTGGTTTTTAGAGTGACCAGGTCCATTAAAATGCTAATTTTCTTTGTATTTGGGGTGTTGGCTGTTGAATGAGACAGGTTTTTAAATGTAAGATATTGATGTTATAAATATACTTTGTATTTCTTCTACGTAAAAGCATACAATGTTTAGAATTGCATCACATCTCTATGACTCTATGAAAGTCATTTTTATAGAAATGAAGCCATTCTGCTCCAAAGCAAACAAAACTGGCTGCAAGACCACAGCCTAGAATAAAGAAGCTCGCCTTCACATTATCCAACTGAATCGGCCTATCTTCCAGGGAGGTAGCTGCTGCTGCAAAATGGTAAGTCTTAATGGAACGCCTTCCCTCCATCATATCCTTTCGAAACGCCCTCCAGTCAATGTCAAATATTTGCCATGTCATGCCCGTGTCAAAAGCAAACTCGGTAAACTTGCTGAAGTGATGTAAAAATATTTCCCTCTTTCTCGCAGCAAAAGCCATGGAAACCATGAATATCCTGTCGTTGGCCAGCTGAAAGGGATGCTGTCCACTCGGTTGCTTGAAGCTGGTCGCAAAGTAAAAGTGTTGGAACTTGTCCCAATTGAAACAAGCATACTTGGACTTGGCAGCCCGAACATTACAAGAGACGGTATCCTTGTCCTCTTCCATCTTAATGTAAATGTTTCTCATGTACGGATTGCCAGAATGTTTGAAAACTTGCTCTCCAATTCCGCGTCTGAATGCCGAGGAGGCTCCCCACTTGTAGTCATGGGAATTGGCCAGTTCCGAAAATGTCGTAGGAACTGTGGTCATTCCCGGAGAGACTATCAGAGCTTGCAGACTGCAGCAATAAGCAGCCCCGATCACCATACCCGTGTATATCCAAAACACGTAGATCAGCTTTGACGAAATGATTTTGGATCCTGGTTCGGGCATATCCTGATCTAATATGTAAGCATACAAGGAGGTTCCCCTGTAGATAAGCTTGTCGGCTACCGATAATGCAGTGGACATAATGGTGTTTCCAGCAATGTATTGTGCAAAACAATCCTCACTACCGTATATCATGAAAGTTGTGAGAACCACAGAAATTACAACACAGATCCAGACATTTTGTGAAAAGGCGGTGAAAACGGACTTCCAGGAATAGTAAAGTTCCGGCTTGGATGTGGTGAAAGTGATGTGACCGTAGCCGAGGGAACGTGTGAAACTTACAAATGGATAGCGATTCACATCGTAGCTAACGCCTAGACACAAGTCGGACTTGTTTCTTAGAAGATCTCCCATACATCCCGCCCATGTTCCGTTCTTCAAGAGAACTCCGGTAGCACCTTCCGGAATCTTTCCAAACTTTGAACAGGGTCGTAAGATGTAGGACATGTTCAGCTTATTTGCAACATGGGTGAAAGATTCTGTCATGATTCCTCTCTTGTTTCTATACTCACTTGTCCCATTTACTTTCTCCATTTCGTAGAAAGGAATGTATGCAGTTGGCCCACTTACGCGGAGCGGTTATTGATGAAAGTTGTTAGTGAAGTCTGGAAACACTTTTGTTTGTTGGGCTATATCACTTGGTGGAATGTTTATGACATTTTCAGATTGACAATAGGTGCAAAGTGTACGAACCACAGCTTTTGTTTGAATCCCTTCATATTTAGGCGACAAGGCTTTAATTTGCTCAGGATGAATGACAATCCTGAAACGGATATCCTTGATAATTTGAGACTGAAGGAGATTATTCGCTGCTTGTTTGTTTTCCGTAATAAACATGTAATGGTCACTGTCCCTCTTGATTTCTCCATGAGGTGGGATCAATGCTTTAGCAAGCACACCAGATAAATCGTCGTGGAAACTGCCCAGAAGAGTTACAATAAGTTTACAATCTGATCCGTGTCTGTTGACGTAATTTTTCGAATCAAGAATGGTACCAGTAGGTAAGCGGATGCGGAAAGTTGGAGAAAGTGCGTTCGTTTTGACTATTCCAGTTATGTGGTCGGACATGATGTCACTTCCATGCAGTGTTTCTAGACGAGAGTGGGTAGATATTTTCTCCCTAATTGTGATCCAGGCACACTCGGGAAAGTGACGGGCTTTTACTTCCGTCACAAATTCATTGATGGTATTTGGATAAATGGAAATTACGCCCGGGAACCAGAAAAATAGTAGAAATTTGGTGGGAAATGTAATGGAACATAAAGGGGAAGTTTTGCTGAAATGCATTTTGAGGATCCCTTGATGCTATTGACTGAACTTTGCTATTTACTCTCGCTTCTTCAGCGTTTGATGTAATAGATGGCACAGTATCAGAGTGGTAACAGCTTTCAATACTTGACAACTGACGTCAGCAATTCAAGATTTTGCAAATTTCAATTACCAACTGATTTTATCTCAACCTCTAATCAGCGCAATTACCAAAGTTGATAAAATTTGCAAGAGGGCGTGAAGCGAGGTTCGGTTACTGATGCGCATAACAAAAATGTAGCTACGAGCTGGAAATGAGCTATATGATTACCGCATTAATGATTACGTACTAAATTGAGTGTATTTTGATTTTATCATCTAGAATAGTACAATATTAGTCAGTGTTAGCTCTATGGAAACATCAACACTGCGATTAGCTTCAAGATAGCATTCTTTTAGCTTTTCTTCCTCGCTGCAGATAATTATCACCAACTAATTCACGGCTCAATGAACAACTATCTCGACAGCATCATAATTTGCTTAGATGTAATTCTGATACTCTGATTGTATAATGTGATAAAACTATGTTGAATAGAAAAAAATCGAAATCGTTTTGATTTATCAGTAATATGTTGCTTTCTAAATTCCTTTGATATCACCAGAAAGGTAATTACACTCGAGCTACACTTTAATAGTTAACGTTCTTACTTGTTCATTTGTCTCTTCAAAATGTATCCTATTTGCTTATCTAAGTAAATAGGAAAGTGGATACCGCCAGATTGACCAGGACGACTTCTTACGTCCAATTTAGTATGTATGCAAGTAAAGAAAGGTAAGCATTACTTAAGTGTTTCTGACAAGGACTCTTTTAATTTTGATCCCCTCCTCATCCTAAAAATAGTTAGTTTGATTTGTATTTATGGTTGTGTTTTACGTATTCGTAATATTAATTTTAAAATACAGTGGCAAAGTTTAGCATGGAAATGAAAATGTTACAGAATTTTAACTTGAGTTTGTTGTTACTTCCATCTAAAATGAATTTATTGCATGAAATAGCAGCGATACATTTGTACAATTTATTTGCCGGTTTTAATGATGCTCTGTACACTAATTTTGGTGCTCAACTCACATTTCAATTTCATCTCACTCTTCAAATAAATATTTTCTTTGTAGAAATGAATCCTCTCTGCAAGAAAGCACACAAAACTGGCTGCTAGTCCAAAAAGTAGAATGAAAAAGCTTGCCTTCACATTGTCCAACTGAAACGGCCTTTCTCCCTGTATTGCTTCCCCCGCAAAATTATAAATCTTCTTTGGTCTCCTTCCCTCCAGCATGTCCTTCCGATAGGTCCTCCAATCCAGCTCAAATGTCTGCCAAGTCAAGCCCGTATCATACGACCACTCCATAAATTTGTTAAAGTGATGCAAAAATATTTCCCGTTTCTTAGCAGCAAACGTCATGGAAACCATGAAAACTCTATCCTCTGCCAGTTGGAATGGATGATTTCCACTTGACTCCTTGAAACTCGTTTGAAAGAAGAATTGCTGAAATTTGTCCCAATTAAAGCAAGCATATTTTGATGTTGCAGCCCGCACATTACAAGCTACGGAATCCTTGTCCCCTTCCATCTTTTCGTAAATCTTTCTCAGGTACGGATTCTGTGAATATCTGAAAACTTGCTCGCCCAGTCCGTGTCTGAAAGCTGTGGAAGCTCCCCATTTGTAATCCTTGGAATTGGCAAGTTCCGAAAATTTAGAGGGTACGGTGGTCATACCCGGTGATACGATGAGAGCCTGAAGACTGGAACAATAGGCAGCCCCGATTACCAATCCGGTATACATCCAAATTCCAAAAACCACTTTTGATGACACCAATTTTGACCTTGGTTCGGGCATGCCTTGAGTGAGGAGGTAGCCATATATGCGTATTCCACTATAAATAAGCTTATCGGTAACCGATAATGAATGTAAGCTCCCTGTAGCAACGTATGTTGCAATGGGATCCTCTGCACAATGAAGGGTGAAAGTTGCTACAGCGACACAAATTACGACGCAGGCCCAAACTCTGAAGGAGAAAGCAGTAAACACGGTCTTCCAGGAGTAGTACAGTTCCGGTTTGGACGTGGTGAAAGTGATGTAAGTGTATCCAACGGGTGTGGTGAAGCCCACGAATCCGAAGCGTTTCACATCCGGGCTTACGGCGAGACAAAGATCCGACTTGTTTCTTAGTAAATCTCCCACGCATCCTGCCCATGTTCCATTCTTCAGCAGAACTCCCGTAGCTCCTTCCGGAACATTGGCGAATTTTGAACAGGGTCGCAAAATGTACGACATATTCAGTTTGGTGGCAACCGGGGTAAACGCTTCTGCCATGATTCCTCTTCGATTTCTGTACTCACTTTCTGTACTTGTGTCATTCACTTTCTCCATTTCGTAATACGGAGTATATGCGGTTGGTCCGCCCACCCTGATGGGGTATCCGTGATAATTTTTGGTAAAGTCAGGGAATACTTTCACCAGGTTCCGCGCTTCAGAGGAATCAATTTTGATTACTTTCTCTTCGGGACAATGTATACAAAGCGTACGCACAATCAGAGAGTTCATCATACTGATCCCGTTAAAATGTGATTGAAGATGAATCACAATCCTGAAACGGAGCAATAGCTGATTGAATATTTGAGACCGGAGCAGTTCATCTGCAACGTTTTCACTTTCTGCAATAAAGATGTAGTGGTCACTGTCCCTCTTACTGATTTCTCCCTGAGGTGGTATCAAGTGTTCTGTGAATAGTTGCAAAAATCCATCATGGAAACGGGTTACTACGGCCATTACCAACTTGCAATCTGATCCTAGCCTATTAACATGATTTATAGAGTCGAACCTAACCTCTGTAGGCATTTGAATATTGATGAATGAAGAAATTGTATTCGTGTTAACAGTATCTGTATGAAGTATATCCATTATCCCCGTCAAGTGGTCTGATATTCGGTTATTCTCCGCTGCCGGTCCGATGTCAGTGACTTCAGTAGTTACGACGACACTGATGCAATCGAGAAAATGCCGTTTCTTTAGCTCCAAGACAAGTTGGTAGGATTTTGTGGACAATGCTTCCGACAAAATAGAATTTGTACTTGCTAAACACAAATATTGAAACATATACATTACAAATACACGTAAAAGTATATGAGACGGTAAATGTTTGTTTAAATTCATCGTAAATTTTGCTTTACGTTTGCCTAGATGCTTCAGAGATGAAGAGTAAATCAGGTCAAGCCTTACTGGTCAAGAAGGAAATGATTGTCCTGGTAAGTTAGCAATTGTGTTTCGTACGTTGAGGTAACGTCTTTTGTAAATTGTGCAAAATATTCAGGCACCCACTCTCCCCATAATGTCAAATACAACGTAACACATCATAACACCATGTTTTTGGTTTTTTATTCCAATGACCTTTACATGTGATTTGAAATCTGGGGTATTTTCAGGTAGCCGGATTCACGACAAGTTTGGAATCCCGGTAATTACAATGATAATGATGTGATAGAGATGGGTTGGGCTTGGGATAATAATGCGTTTGATGAGCATCATAATCATGACACAAGAAGCGATACGATCTACTAGATAATTAGCTGTCAGTCATAGGAATAATTCCTCTTATCCGTACTGCAATCATAATTAGCCGCTTAATTTTTGATTTGTCGTGTACTTTGTATCAAACTCAAGAGAATGTCAATATTTGCTTCGCAAAATACTCTGGGTTGTAAATGGTAATTCCAAAAAAAATGCTGGCTACTGCAAGTTCACCGACGACAAGTTAATTTAACCGTTTACACAAATATTTTTGTTTGAAATTCCAATCCTAACCATTTAAGTGTGTACAGATAAATCAATTAAGTCAATTAAGCAACAACAAAAACAACATCTCTAAGCTACGCGTGGTGCACTCATAAATTTTGAAAGACGCTTTATAACTCGAATCAACATGAACATGATCAATATAATTTTATAAAAGTGAATTTCGTTCAGCAAAACGCTTTTTGAAGAACTTATTATTTTTTTGTGGCCGTAAATGTTACGTAACATACTTAGGATGTTTCCATAAGGTAAAGAGCATGCAAACTAAACTTTTCAAACTGAAAAAGAATATTACATAACTCCAAGAAAATATTTTTTGATAAACATTAGGACGACATAATGATTACGAATTGCATCAGAAGCCGTCATAATGTTTTCTTTACCTAAGACTAGTTATCGGTGACAACAATTTTCGAACTCACAATATATAACAAATGGCGATAATAAGATTGACGCATAACTGATTATTGTCAATAGTATATAACGTATCAAATCGCTGTTTTTCTGTCTGTTTGTCAGTAATATTTGCATAACGGAATAAAATGTCTTTCCTAAGCTGGTAGATTCAAAGTAGCAAATCGTTTAAAGTGTTTTGCTTTCACTGTCGTTCTGTCTTTCTCTTTTCCAGGTACACATGTTTTTGGTAGTTGCTTATCAGATAATAAGGAACTCGATTAAAATATCATCCTTTGAGATGCAATATAGAATTTCTGCCTGTGCAGCTTTTCATCAAGAGTACACCTACTGTCGCCTTCTGTTCGGCAAACTCGAAACACTGGCAACCAGAATCATTTACGTTGCCATGACATTACATTTTGGGCTGTGACACACTGTTGTGATATGGGCCATCCTGTAAGTTTCATTGCATTAACCAATCATGCAATCGAAGGCAGTAATTCCATTTACCAATTTATTGGTTACCAATTTTCATATAAATTGATGAAAGAAAATGATTATTGTCAGTGAAGTATTTCCATAAATTAAATCTCCACAGATTTTATGCGTATACACATTGTTAAGCGCCAATTTTACAGCTGTTTATTGCAAAAATGGCTTTCCATGATACATATAACTGCACATGTCTGAACAGCATTTTTTAAATTGTGGCAAGATTCACAAATAAACAACACAAATACCCACTGATGGGTAGATATGTCTGTAAAGTGAAGTAATGACCGAAAACATATTTTGACTTGTTCATTGTTATGTCATATTACCTATTCTAATGATCGTCTTCCTGTCTGCCCAAATAATAATTGGTTAGTTATTTTTTTCGAAGAGTAGACCTGACTCAATAAATGATGGCAGAGGAAACCCAACAATGAGTCTATAAATGTTTTGTTTTCATTGTCTTTGTGCTCCTCCTATTCCGCCGTAACCGTAAACATGTTTTTGGTAAATAATTGGTATTCCTAACCTGATGTATAATCAGCTCAATTAAATTTAATCTGCGACGACTCGACATGTGCACTAATTTTCCATCATTAGCCTTTATATCTTGTCTGGCGTTTGGGGCACTCGCCTTGCTCAATAGTCATGTCACTTGACGCATTCGAAGAGCTTTCCTTCCGCCTCCACTCCCGTCTCTACTGCTACCTCTGGTCCTATCCAGTGCAATGGAACTCTAACTACACCGCCGTTATTTTTCTCCCAAAGTCCCGAAAATGGAGCTGGCGTCTTACGACAATCTCAACTCTCACCTTATTCGTATTTAGCATTGCTAACGGCGCTGTGGTTTTTCATTACATGATTCTCGCACCACAACCCAACTACTTCACTTTTGTAAACGCCGCTATTCTCCTCTTCGTTCTTGTCTTTGACTGGTCCTATGTTGCTATCGTTCTGCTTCTTGCCAAGTTCGGTGTTCCCATCAGCGCTGGTCTCAACCAACTGCTCCATTTCTGTCAGGCGATTGAGAAAGGTATGCATATAACCTATATAATTAATTTTAAGTCCCTAGTATCATCGGTGCATTTCTTTGCGGCACAGAATATCCGGACAAAGTCAAACGAAAGCATCTTCGGGACATGCATCGACCGAAAATGAAAAGAAGCGCTATGCTCCCATTCGTCGTGGTCCCCAGCTTCTTTCTGATTCCATTTGGCGCTGTGATAGGTTGCCAACTCGCAGATGTGGACTGCGCCCACTTCATTCTCGAGGCAATTTTTCCTGATCCTAAGTTCCGAACCCTTCCAACCATTCTCCTTATCCATATCATCCGTCTCTCTATTAACTTCCTGCTGGCACAGGAAGTGTGTCGCGGTCTAATGCTTGCCTGCTGCTTCGGGTTCGTTGCTCTAGACCGCTGCACACTTATTGCAAAGCTGATGCATTACAGAATCAATAGCTGCGTAGCCTTCCATCGGTACTACACCTACTGTCGATTGCTCTTCTGCGAATTCGAGGTTATGGCGACCAGGATCATTTACGTTGTCATGACTACTACGTTTTGGATTACGGTATTGTGTATTTGGATGACGATACGATGTTCACCAGAATCAGTCTCACTTCCGATTTACGTTTCGTATGCGGCGGGGATGATGGCAATGCTGAGCGGAAACTATGTCGCGATTCCGATGATTTGTGAGGCGGCAGAAATGGCTGTGACGGCGGTGAAAGTTGACCAGCTTCGTTCTCAGTTTATGTACGCGAGCAGAAAGACGCTTGAGATGAGAACGGCGCTGCTAACTGCGAAAGCAACGGCACCCATCCGGGTTAGATACGGACTGTATGACTACATTGGACAGGAATTTGCGGGGGAGTACTTTTGGACAATATTGAACCGCTCGTTTGACGCGGTGCTTGTTGTATGAAAACTTTGAAGTGACAGGGTCTCGATAAAGCATAATATTAAAAAAAATGCACAGATATTTTCATGTAAACAATGTACGCAAATACAATTTTGTAAATAAGAAATAAATATTTACATGTACAATAAACATTTAACAAGCATGCACCACACGTAAGTAGTATGTCATATTATGTAGATAATGTGAGCGCATTTCGGGACCGTTATATCATTTATGCGCTATATGTAATCATGTTCGTTTCAATGCAATAAAATCACACAATCTTAGTCGGAGTCTTATTACAACAAATTCTTTAAAACCTTAATTTACATACATGTAATGAAAACGACAATTTAAAACAATTTATTGTAAAAATAATTTTGCAGTCATTGAATTGTGACACATTTCACATCCCTACCATGCAGACATGCATACTGATGGATGGTTATTCCGAAATATGGAGTGAAGTGAGGAGTGTTAATAATATTTTCGCATTACGTCATAGCCAAATAGCCTTCCGTATTACAGAGTATGCAGTATTCTGTTCTTCTCAGCAGTCCGTGCTGTATCCATATAACCAATAAATCCTTTTATTAAACTAATTTGCCTTGAGCTATATGGTGTAGCTCACAACCAACAACCCGCTTGTCAGCATTTTCTGCTTATATAACGAATCCAACTAAATATTCCACTTTCACATCTACCAACATGCATGATTATACCATGTATTCAAAGACATGCATGAAATTATCCTGAGCAACAGGTCAATGTGTATATGTTATCATGCAAGAGGTTCATTCAGTTTACTTCACCTCCTCAAGCTCAAGTAATAAACGTGTATTAAATAAAACGTCAACTCCACGTTTTCAGCAACGATTAGTCATAGTATCAGTGATCATGCATCAGGAATAACATTCAGTTGGCCTAGAATGTTCAAGCGAGTCATAACACTGATTGGCGGCGGTTCCCTCATTCTGTACAATTGTAAGTGAATAATATCTAAAAAAAAACGATTTTCTCAAGACAAAATTATTCTACTAATTTTATAACCAGAAGTAATTGTTTGATTTCAAGTGTTTCAGTCACAACAAGATCAGCCCAAAATGGCAGATAAGAATGAAGACTCAATGGTGGCGGGACAAGGCGGAAGTGCGGACAAGACTGTGCTTCTCGGCGAGTACTTCTCGACATGCACTTACATTTTAATGAATATGAAGACACACCGGCTGAATCCAGGTGACTGTGTACCGATCTTGGAGCACTTACAACAGGACTTGGCGTCAACAGTGACTTCGCTCAAGGACTCACTAGCGGGAAGTGATCTTCGCAAGGAAGACGTTACTCGGGCAACATCATACCTAGCTAAAGTGGATGGGGTTCTGCAAGAAGTGCCAGCATTCTTGTCCATTTTGAAGAAGTATCCGCAGGGAAATGCTGATTTGGATAAGTTCATTCCAAACATATTGGAAAAGTTCACTCGACTGGCAGCAAATTTGGGGAGTGTTTATGGTGTGAAGTCTCCCGGCAGCAAATAATAAAATATAAGTTTTTAGTGATACCTAAAAGCATATTATATTTACTTACATGTAAATTTAGCAACTTAATGAAACATTTAAGTCACGTCAAATTGAACCTCACGAATAAATTCTTTTTGAAATTACCAAAATATATTTGTATTAATATCCTAAAAGTGAAATGAAATGTAATCCATGAAAATAGTATTGTTTGTTGTAATTGATAAAAATAAATGGAAGTTGGTGCACTTTGAATGCTTTGTGTAAAAATATGCCGTACGACAATGCAATTTTAACAACGTATTTGGTCATTCCGCTCATTTTTACAAAATGCGTCACTCAATATTTCACATTAAAATTAATAATATTCCATATCATTGTACATTGCCATGTTGCTTTAGGAGGAAACAGCAATTTGAAAATAATTCATATGATCAGTGCGTTCGTAGTATGCTTAAAATGTCAATTATATGGTTTCTTATTTATTCTGGTTTTAAATCGGTAAACATGAAAATACAAAATAAACCGCCACTAGGCGGCGGCACATCTGAAAACATTTCCCGACTTTTCCACCAAACTTGCAGCACGTCGCTTATCCTCGCTGCTGCCACTTTCCGCCGCCTTCTCCAAAATGGGTTTCACCTCTTCAAATTCATTGTTCACAGCGGTCAGGTTCCTTTCAAATTTTTCCAGCTTTGCTTTCTCCTCCGATGTTAGGCTGGGACTACCGAGGAGTGATTTGATGCTTGCAATGATGTCGGAAACGGTTCGGGAGAACCAGCTACAAAACTGCTTTACGGTACTCACCACCCATCTTGCAGCCGACTTCACAAATTGGCAGATGTTGTTCCATGCCGATGCACAGGCTGACTTTATTGCTTCCATGATTTCTATGATCATATTAAAACACATTTTCAATGACTACCAAAAATCTATAAAAGATACTTCACTGAATGTATTACCTGTTTTTTTTAAATGAATTATGTGGGCAGTGTGTATTGAGCTGGCACGGAACGGTGTGAGTATTTTCAGAGCTAAGTGTAGACTGGCTAATGCCGCTGAATGATTTACTCCTTTGCTTATGACGACCAGCTCATTCAACAACAGACCTGTACAGGGGAACGGCTGCCGGTTCCATCAAGAACGCTCTCTAGCTGCCGGGTCCAAGACGAAATTCATTCGACTGGTAGATTCACGATGGACGGTAACCGGTTACCAGCTCCTTCAGTAGACGGTTTAAAGGGTTCCAGCAGATTACGGCTTGGTTGTCAATCTCTAGGAACGGTTCCAGACTACGACGGATTCGGTTGGTTATCGCTTCCCGGTTTCCCGACTACGTTCTGAGTCGATTCCCCGCTTCCAGGATTTCAGTCTGCTTCCAGAGCTGAGGTCGTTACCCCATTCCCATGGTAGCTAGTTCCCGTCCAGTTTTGATCCAGCCTCAGTCCACAGTGTGATACTGTAATGACTGCTAGATAACACTACACCACACTCATCATTCACGCGCAGCATCTCAAGCCGTACCAGTTTACAAGAAGCTGTAAGAGAAGCCAGAGATACAAAAGTAGAGAATTACTGTATGTGCATCTCAAATCAAAATTCGTGAAGCATGTATTTGAAAACGTTTTTTATAATAAGGCTTAACAATTTTGATTTATATTTTGTCGATATTCTTGCAGGAAATGGCGTACATTGCCAAGATAACCGCTGTTTTGGACCTGATACAAAGGTTGGACTCTCTGGGGCCTTCGGCTGACACGACCCAAGTTCGAGATACCGTTGTTAAAACCATCCAGGAAATAGTCGCGGGTCTGCGAGAATGTATTGGCCAAATCTCGCAGGTGCTCAAAAATATGCCTCCGGGACAGGACCGTGATGCAGTTTATAACATAAAGGGTAAAATTGCAAATATTCGAGACAACTTGCAGTCAGAATACATAACGTTGGCCAAGGCATACGCACAGAGTGGTGATGCTCGAGATCGTGCACATTTCACAGTTCTGGAGTTGGGATCCCTGCTGAAGTCATTGAAAGGAGCACTTCAAAAATAAATTCACCAGTGAAATATGTACGAACTCAATTGTTTGTAAATTAAAGCATGCTAACAATTTGCAAAAAAATAAATAAAAATCAACTATAATTGATCATGACTACATTTAGGGATACGCTGCAGTTTGTTTATTTAATATTTGTGTAGCCAGTTTTTTGAAGATTTTGCATTATCCCTTGTTTTCTGAACGTCTTCAGCTCAGGTCATTTAGTGTCAATTATTACATCAAAATGAGTAATCTGGAGAGCAAGCAAAAAAACGTTTTTTTTCGTAGCGTCGATTTTGTACTACTCGTCAATTTATGACTCACATTTTAAAGCAGAATTGAGAAGTAACTTACATGTTCATTCATTTAGCAACGATAAATTTACTGAAGCGACGTTGGCGTGGTTCATTTCTGATTATCTCACAATCCATAAAGACTTTACCAAGTAAAACACAACGTAGAGTATCTCAAGAAAACGTTGAAAAGCGACCTTTTCATATGTTCGAGCAAACAATGAGGCTATATATCTCTCGACGCTGACACCTCTTATTCAATCCATTATCATAAAACTATATTCATGACTAATGTGCATTATAATGCAATGCTTCTATGGAATGTGTTGTGCAACAACAACCAAGGTCAGTGCACCGAGAATGCTGAAACGAGTGGTTGTGGTAATATTGTTTGCTGGTTCCCCAATTCTGTCCAATTTCAGTATACAAATAGCATGCTCTAAATTAATATGACGATTTGTCGCAATGGCAATCTTTTATTCCTAACATTTTTCATATGTTTGTATGTGTGTATGTATGCCTATTTTCGAATGTCACGTAAAAAAGGAACCAATGCTCCCAAATTCTCTTCTCACTTCCCTTCCAGTTTGATAACAAATAATGTTAAATCAAGGTCACCTTTCCAAAAATTACCAACACACAGGACCGTTATCTATGCATGCTTATTGTACTAAATCAAGCAAATGCACACATTTGTCCTGAATAACAGGTTATGTTGCGCAATAATCTCCGTATCCAATTCACAGCAGCTCAGTCGAGGTAGATAAGCAGCAACTCAATGCTACGTCAACTTTTCGTTTTCAGCAAAGTTGACATTAGTCATACTACAACAGGCCATGAAGCAGTAACAGATTCAGTGCGCTTAGGATGTTCAAGCGAGTAATAGCACTAGTCAGCGGCTCATTTATCCTGTATAATTGTAAGTACAAAATATCTAAGCATATTTATTGCCAACATCAAATTATTAAAGGTTTATAAATGATGTTTTTCATACTTGAAAGTGATTCCTCAACATCAATATCAGTCAGGAGGAATGGCAGACAGAAATGAAGAACCATCATCGGCTGGAGAAAGCGGGAGCACAGACAAGACTGTTCTTCTCGGCGAGTATTTGTCCACAAGCACCTACATTTTGAGAAATATGAAGAGCCACCAGCTGAAGCCAGGTGAATGTGTTCCCATCCTGGAACACTTGCAGAAGGACTTGGCGGTCACGGTTACCACCCTCAGGGATTCTTTAACAAGGAGCGACCTACCAAGTGAAGATATTACTCGGGCGACCACGTATTTGAGTAAAGTTGACGGGGTCCTGCAAGAAATGCCTACATTTTTGTCCATCTTGAAGAAGTATCCAAAGGGAAACGCAGAGTTGGACAAGTTCATTCCTAGCATTTTGGGAGAATTTACAAGACTCACAGCCAATCTTGGTGGTGTGTTGGGGAAAAGTGGAGCGGATGAGGCCAATACACAACAATCCAGAGAATGATAACAAATAATATCTGTTAATAGAAATAAACTTAAACTCATGTTCACCCAAATTGAATTTTGAAATACATTTCATTGAATGACTAAAATCATATTTATTTTAAATTCAACATTAAATTCAGAATTCATATTTAGTATTTGATATTGCAAGCTGTGCCGATGAAGAATTAATTTGTTGCGTGGTCCCTTTTAATATAATTAGTAGAAACTGTGGAAAGCGACTGATAAAATGCGTTTCAGTTATGCAATCAGTTACGAAAATAAATAGAATTGCGAATGAACATTGTAATGTTTGCTGCTCATGGACATGAGGTGAAACGTACTCAATAAATATGCGAGGTGATACGCATGGGTTATTTGCCTGGTTTTACTATGTACAGTTTATTGAGAGAAGTTAATGCTCACAGCTAGAACTCTGAGAGTGGTCTGCCGAGGGCAGGGAACGTGTACAATGATAACATCATGACTTGGACAAATCAGATACATTATGCATATTAACATTAATGACTTATTGAGACAGGATACTGAGACATAGCAATTAACTAGACGGCAACGACAAGAACGGAGACAACTTTATAGATAACAGATTATCTTAAATTGGACATGAACAAGGATTAGAATATTATTCTAAATAACAAATACGACAAACATATTCATAGTATTCAGCGAAATTTTCTCTATTTAATTGATAGCATCTACCAACAAGAACAAAAATTGCCATGAAAGCTTGCATGTATCATATTTTATGCCGCAGCGCACCTAAACGGCTCTGCAAAACTCTTCAACGAATTTGCGGCTTCACGCTTTTCTTCATCACTCCCATCAGGGGCCACCTTTTCCAGAATTGCTTTAATCTCCACAAATTGATCGGCAACCTCTTTGACCTGAGTCTCAAACTTTTGGAGCTGTGCCTTTTCTTCTGCGGTAAGAGTGCCTCCTTGTAACGCTGACTTGATTGCTGTCTCAATGCCAGATATGGTGCTGATAAACCAGCTGCAAAATGAAGTAACCGTGGATACTGCCCAATCTCCAACCGCGGCTACAAAGCCACATACACGGTCCCACACTGCAGTACATGTCGATTCAATGTTTCCCATCTACATACACGTATTTGCAAAACTGTTAGTTTTAAAGGCGTTCTCTGGAATATACGAATTTGTAACAGATTTCAAGCTTACCTGGAAATGCTGTGGAATGATTACAAAATATAGCTTGTGCTAAGAAAATGTCTTGACCAATTTTACGGTATGAATGTATGGCATACAGATTACAGACTGCATAAATATATGCCGAAAAATTGTTATTCTGTAAAATCTATTTTTTATGGGATAATCAATGTCGTTGATTTGACTAAATTATCAAGAGTGTGCATTATATGGTGCTATCAGATATGTATATCCATATGCATGCATAAAGCTTGTGAACACAATTTTATTATCTGGTCAACTCTTGCCATTTATGCTGAAGGATTAACATCAATTTGCCTTGTATAATGATTATGTCAGGGAGTTATTGTAAACACTTGATAAAATTCGTTTATGTTCGTATTTCATTCGTTCGCTTATTTCGTCATCACGATTTACGTATAATGGAACATTGGATAATGCAATTAGCTAAAAAGGATGCAAATTTAGATTTATTTATTTATTAAAAGTGATAATTTGGTGGGTGAATAACTATTTTAATTTCAATTAATAAAATAAATGGCCGCTAAGCTGCAGCGCATCTAAAAATTTCTCCTGACTTTTTCACCAGGCCGGCAGCACGACGCTTCTCTTCATCGCTACCACTTGCTGCTGCTTTCTCCAGGATGGGTTTCACCTCCACAAACTCATTGTTCACGGCGGTCAGGCTTCTCTCAAATTTCTCCAGCTTGGCCTTCTCCTCGGAAGTCAGCGATGGCTTACCGAGGGCTGATTTGATTCTAGCAATGATGTCCCCAATGGTAGTCGAGAACCAACTGCAGAACTGCTTCACGGTATCCACCACCCAGTTTGCAGCGGACGATACAAATTGGCAGATGTAGCTCCACGCCGACGCACAAGCAGACTTGATATCTTCCATGTTTTCTAAGACAATATTGTTAATAACATTTTATATAACCATGTCAAAAACTGTAGTAGGTGTTTTATCAAGTGCAGTACCTGCAAATTTTATAAACCGAATATATGACCAATATTCGTTAAGCTGACTTGGAACAGTATAAGTAATTTCAAAGTCAAGTGAAGACTGAAAATTGTCGGAGGATGCACCACTCCTTTACTAAAGGAAAATGCGGCTCGGGCGCTTATCGTGATATGATAATGTGATCAGCGCCAGATTACCATTGAACATCATGTACCATGGAACTTTGATGCTGGATACAATCCCAAGCTCTGCCAGTTAACTGGCCGATTCAGGAGAGAGTGGTTGTGATACTAACTCAGACACTTGAGGTATGTTCTTGAAACAAATACTCACAAAACAAATGCGTGGAATTTTCTAAATGCAACCTTATAACCATCTTTGTTAATATTTTGAAGGTATTCATTTAGAAAATGGCGTACATTGCGAAGATAACTGCCGTCCTGGACCTGATCCAAAAACTCGACAACTTGGGACCGTCTGCTGACACGACTAAAATTCGAGATACCGTTGTCAAGACTATTCAGGAAATTGTCGCGGGTCTTCGAGAATGCATTGGGCAAATTACGCAAGTTCTCAAAACCATGCCTCCGGGACAGGACCGTGATGCAGTAGAAAACATAAAGGGTAAAATCATCAACATTCGGGATACCTTGCAGTCCGACTACATAACATTGGCCAAGGCTTATGCACAGGGCGGTGATAATCGAGATCGGGCGCATTTCACAGTTCTGGAGTTGGGGTCCTTACTCAAGTCGTTGAAGAACGCGCTTCAAAAATAAGCTTATTTAGAAATTAATAAGAAACGATACAACTGTAAACCAATTCATAATAATAATATATATAAATGTAATTAATTGTAAATTGACTTGAATTTATCATCAGTGTCACATTTCCATCATATCACATTAAATTTGCCTAAACGTAGTTTGCTTCGCTATCGTTTCTGTTTTATGACATTACTTCAAGTGTTTTGTTGCTACGGGCATGTTATGATAAATTGTTTACTGTCAAAATGAGTAAGCTCCAAGGCAAACAAAAAACGTTGCAGTTCGTATTTAAGGCTTTGTTTTCTATGTACTGGAATGCCATTGTGAATATGAGTAATGTATATAGTGCAGTTTACTCTCTCCGAGGTTCACGAATGCTACAACGAAACATTCATTTGAGACGTGTTGATGTCATTCAATTTTCATTATCTTTATTTACAGCTCATAAACATTATGTGCAATAGGATATGGATTAACACTTGTTTGCTTACAACGTGTCAACTTGTTCATTTCTCGTTGACTCATTGATGATCTGGATAGACAACAAAATTTTACAGAAGCGACGCAGAACAAGGCATAGTGTATTCCAGATGTACGAATTATTTTACACAAAAACGTTGTCAATGAAAGTCACATTCTGGAAAGCCCAACGCATCACGGATATCTATTTCGAGCCGCTGAGGTATGTAAATGTTATTTAAACAAAAGCTAAATGCATTTGTGAGTATTGTATATATTAGATTGTACATGAGTTGACATTACTCATTGATAAATGTTGAGCAAATTTGTTCGTCCTACGCAAGATTATGTACATGAATTATGCCATGAGCCAAGGTCAGTACACTGAGGATGTTGAAACGGGTGGCAGTGGTAACATTCTTTGCTAGCGCCATGTTTCTTTACAACTGTAAGTTGAGATTTCTGTCGAAATACCAAAACCATATCAGTACTAATTTGCCATTTTATAATTTGTCATGACACAGGGTTACGAGGACACGAAAGTCAACAAATAATGGCAGACAAGAGCGAAAATACAATGGCGGCAGGAGAAAGTGGAAGTATGGACAAGACTTTGCTTCTAGGAGAATATTTGTCCACCAGCACGTACATTTTACGGAATATGAAGAGTCACCAGCTGAAGCCAGGTGAATGTGTTACCATTTTGGAACATTTGCAGAAGGACTTGGCGTCCACGGTTACTACCCTCAGGGATTCTTTAACAGGGAGCGACCTACCCAGTGAAGACATTACTCGGGCGAGAACGTATTTGGGTAAAGTTGACTCGGTTTTGCAAGAAATGCCTACATTTTTGTCCATTTTGAGGAAGTATCCTAAGGGAAACGCTGAGTTGGACAGATTCATTCCAAAAATTTTGGGAGAGTTTACTCGCTTGACGGCAAATCTTGGAAGTGTTTTGAATAAGAGAAGCGGAAAAGACACCGATTCCCCCATCCTTGGCAGCAGATTTTAATTGTCGTATTAGGTAGCTTAAAAATATCAATATTGTTAGTGGCATTAAATTTTTAACCATAGTAAATTGTAATTTTCAAATTCAAAAGGTAT